>OY804580.1:94676572-94896799 GCA_963680875.1 Bathymodiolus brooksi
AACATAAAACATGGACAGTATAATAGCAGGTTCATGAATTATTGTAGTTAACTGATATTTCTAATAACAACATAAAACATGGACAGTATAATAGCAGGGTCATGAATTATTGTAGTTAACTGATATTTCTAATAACAACATAAAACATGGACAGTATAATAGCAGGGTCATGAATTATTGTAGTTAACTGATATTTCTAATAACAACATAAAACATGGACAGTATAATAGCAGGGTCATGAATTATTGTAGTTAACTGATATTTCTAATAACAACATAAAACATGGACAGTATAATAGCAGGGTCATGAATTATTGTAGTTAACTGATATTTCTAATAACAACATAAAACATGGACAGTATAATAGCAGGGTCATGAATTATTGTAGTTAACTGATATTTCTAATAACAACATAAAACATGGACAGTATAATAGCAGGGTCATGAATTATTGTAGTTAACTGATATTTCTAATAACAACATAAAACCTGGACAGTATAATAGCAGGTTCATGAATTATTGTAGTTAACTGATATTTCTAATAACAACATAAAACATGGACAGTATAATAGCAGGTTCATGAATTATTGTAGTTAACTGATATTTCTAATAACAACATAAAACATGGACAGTATAATAGCAGGGTCATGAATTATTGTAGTTAACTGATATTTCTAATAACAACATAAAACATGGACAGTATAATAGCAGGGTCATGAATTATTGTAGTTAACTGATATTTCTAATAACAACATAAAACATGGACAGTATAATAGCAGGGTCATGAATTATTGTAGTTAACTGATATTTCTAATAACAACATAAAACATGGACAGTATAATAGCAGGGTCATGAATTATTGTAGTTAACTGATATTTCTAATAACAACATAAAACATGGACAGTATAATAGCAGGGTCATGAATTATTGTAGTTAACTGATATTTCTAATAACAACATAAAACATGGACAGTATAATAGCAGGTTCATGAATTATTGTAGTTAACTGATATTTCTAATAACAACATAAAACATGGACAATAGCAGGTTCATGAATTATTGTAGTTAACTGATATTTCTAATAACAACATAAAACATGGACAGTATAATAGCAGGTTCATGAATTATTGTAGTTAACTGATATTTCTAATAACAACATAAAACATGGACAGTATAATAGCAGGGTCATGAATTATTGTAGTTAACTGATATTTCTAATAACAACATAAAACATGGACAGTATAATAGCAGGGTCATGAATTATTGTAGTTAACTGATATTTCTAATAACAACATAAAACATGGACAGTATAATAGCAGGTTCATGAATTATTGTAGTTAACTGATATTTCTAATAACAACATAAAACATGGACAGTATAATAGCAGGTTCATGAATTATTGTAGTTAACTGATATTTCTAATAACAACATAAAACATGGACAGTATAATAGCAGGTTCATGAATTATTGTAGTTAACTGATATTTCTAATAACAACATAAAACATGGACAGTATAATAGCAGGGTCATGAATTATTGTAGTTAACTGATATTTCTAATAACAACATAAAACATGGACAGTATAATAGCAGGGTCATGAATTATTGTAGTTAACTGATATGTCTAATAACAACATAAAACATGGACAGTATAATAGCAGGTTCATGAATTATTGTAGTTAACTGATATTTCTAATAACAACATAAAACATGGACAGTATAATAGCAGGGTCATGAATTATTGTAGTTAACTGATATTTCTAATAACAACATAAAACATGGACAGTATAATAGCAGGGTCATGAATTATTGTAGTTAACTGATATTTCTAATAACAACATAAAACATGGACAGTATAATAGCAGGGTCATGAATTATTGTAGTTAACTGATATTTCTAATAACAACATAAAACATGGACAGTATAATAGCAGGGTCATGAATTATTGTAGTTAACTGATATTTCTAATAACAACATAAAACATGGACAGTATAATAGCAGGGTCATGAATTATTGTAGTTAACTGATATTTCTAATAACAACATAAAACCTGGACATTATAATAGCAGGGTCATGAATTATTGTAGTTAACTGATATTTCTAATAACAACATAAAACCTGGACAGTATAATAGCAGGTTCATGAATTATTGTAGTTAACTGATATTTCTAATAACAACATAAAACATGGACAGTATAATAGCAGGTTCATGAATTATTGTAGTTAACTGATATTTCTAATAACAACATAAAACATGGACAGTATAATAGCAGGGTCATGAATTATTGTAGTTAACTGATATTTCTAATAACAACATAAAACATGGACAGTATAATAGCAGGGTCATGAATTATTGTAGTTAACTGATATTTCTAATAACAACATAAAACATGGACAGTATAATAGCAGGGTCATGAATTATTGTAGTTAACTGATATTTCTAATAACAACATAAAACATGGACAGTATAATAGCAGGGTCATGAATTATTGTAGTTAACTGATATTTCTAATAACAACATAAAACATGGACAGTATAATAGCAGGGTCATGAATTATTGTAGTTAACTGATATTTCTAATAACAACATAAAACATGGACAGTATAATAGCAGGGTCATGAATTATTGTAGTTAACTGATATTTCTAATAACAACATAAAACCTGGACAGTATAATAGCAGGTTCATGAATTATTGTAGTTAACTGATATTTCTAATAACAACATAAAACATGGACAGTATAATAGCAGGTTCATGAATTATTGTAGTTAACTGATATTTCTAATAACAACATAAAACATGGACAGTATAATAGCAGGGTCATGAATTATTGTAGTTAACTGATATTTCTAATAACAACATAAAACATGGACAGTATAATAGCAGGGTCATGAATTATTGTAGTTAACTGATATTTCTAATAACAACATAAAACATGGACAGTATAATAGCAGGGTCATGAATTATTGTAGTTAACTGATATTTCTAATAACAACATAAAACATGGACAGTATAATAGCAGGGTCATGAATTATTGTAGTTAACTGATATTTCTAATAACAACATAAAACATGGACAGTATAATAGCAGGTTCATGAATTATTGTAGTTAACTGATATTTCTAATAACAACATAAAACCTGGACAGTATAATAGCAGGTTCATGAATTATTGTAGTTAACTGATATTTCTAATAACAACATAAAACATGGACAGTATAATAGCAGGTTCATGAATTATTGTAGTTAACTGATATTTCTAATAACAACATAAAACATGGACAGTATAATAGCAGGGTCATGAATTATTGTAGTTAACTAATATTTCTAATAACAACATAAAACATGGACAGTATAATAGCAGGGTCATGAATTATTGTAGTTAACTGATATTTCTAATAACAACATAAAACATGGACAGTATAATAGCAGGGTCATGAATTATTGTAGTTAACTGATATTTCTAATAACAACATAAAACATGGACAGTATAATAGCAGGGTCATGAATTATTGTAGTTAACTGATATTTCTAATAACAACATAAAACATGGACAGTATAATAGCAGGGTCATGAATTATTGTAGTTAACTGATATTTCATCAATTTAATTAATTATAAACATCTCCTGGGAAAAAATAGTCTTCATGGGAGACCAAAAAACATTGATTTTAAATTTGTTAGATTACATACATGTAGTGGGTATTTTTCCTGTCTGTGGTAGTTTTTGTTGAATTTACTCTTGATATCTCAAATATTACAACATAATGAGGCTTGGCTGTTTGTATAGATTACAATTTCTTATACAACTAAACCATTTTAGTTTTTGTTTGACTGTGCATGTATCAAATCATTGGTATAAACATATTTTATTGGTATAACTGACATATATAAACAAAACAATAGCAATTCTACAATAGGATTCAGAAACAAGCAAATGCTTTTTTTAAATCTGTTTCCTATGAAAAACATACAAATATCACAAACAAATATATATGCATGCTGATTTAAATATTAAACTTGTGAGAATCATTTATACATTGAGTTGAAAGCTACACAATTTACTTGAAAATAATAATACAAAGAGATTGAATAAGATTGAAAAGGTGAAAAATATTATGTAAGCATGTCAGGGTGTAAATCTTTTACTTTTTTATCATATCCTTCTCAATATATATATATATATGGTGAATATGTTTATTTTGTAGTTTTAATGATGAGACAGTCAATTTGATACTAAGAATAGCAGTGAGGGAATCATCAGAGTTGGTCAGGAAATCAGTAACCATGGACAAAAGTCAGTTTGAAGAGCTGCAAGCCAGAGTACCAGTAAGACTATAATTTTGTTTATACATGTACATGTATCATCCAGGGCTCCCACTACTTTGAAATCAGAGGGAGAAGTGACTTCTCTTTCAGGTGCTGACAAAAGAGAAGTGAGGGACTACAGGGAGAAGTCAAAATATTTCTCTAATTGTACCACTTTTCACATTCGCGGGGCATTATCGGGGCATTCGTATGTTATAATGTACTTGTTATGCATTAAGGTATAGTCAGTAGTTGTTTAATTCCTTGTTTTTGTTAGCATATCATCTCTCTGATTTACATATGTCCTTGTATTTGTTTGTTTTTTTTTGTATTAAGTAAACCCTTTTCAGATTCTTTGTTTTGTCTTGCTTAGATGATAAAGGCACATATATGATAGTCAACTATTGTCCAATAAATAATAAATAAATAAAATTGAATAATAAAATTTATTTCGACATCAGCATTGTTTCAAACAAGTCACACATAGATAAAATGACAAAACATTAGATAAGATAAATATATGCCCCAAAAAAAGCACACAAGCTGTGAAATTGCTAATTATTTAATCAAATTTTAATGAGTGTATATTATTTACATTGCTTCTCTTTAATCACTGATTGATATTAATTAAGAAACTAATCATATCCACAGAGTTAACAATCCCTTTGGATAGCCGCCATCAAACCCCAAATAAATGAAATGAAACAATACCGACGTTATTTTCCGTAGTACAGTTTTTATATTCGTAACTGTTTCGATTACGTCCCTTTACAATGGCGGTTTGAAAAACGGAAATTTTGTAGTAAAAATATACCGATGTTTTACTGTTAAAACAGTTAAAATTAGCAAAGCGACTTGGTAAAATTACAGAGCGACTTCCACTTCTCTTTTGGCACTAGTACAAAGCGAAGTGAGCAGCCACAAGGCGACTTCTTCGCCCGAATCGCCCTCCAACGTGAGCCCTGATCATCTATGTACTTGTAGTAGAAATCTTATCATAAATCAAATTGAGACTATTAACAACCATGTGGGGGAGGACCCTTGTAAGTTGATATAACTTGTGTCCGATCCAGTTAAAATGTTTAGCTATAGAATATTTTTACAACCATTATGCATAACAATTAACAAATCAGTGAAATAGTTAGAACACATTTTAATATGGTATTAATGTAGAATTTAATACAATAATTATTTTTTTTAAATTGTTAATGCTTTGATCATTCCCAATTGCTGATAATTCAAAGATTTTCAAGTTTGAATCACAGAAATTCTGTTGTAACTTGTTAATGACAATTTCAGGTTTCTTCATCCTGTTTAAGATACATGATGTCACTACAATCTTTCTTACTAAGGGAGGCTGTTTTATACAAGTCTAAGTCAGAATCTGATGATTTTACACCACAAGATGAAAAGACATTGAAGGTAAGTATATTTACTAGATAATGTCTTGTTTATATAGAAACTACCACTTTTATCGTTCAAATTCTTTATCATGCTAAACATGACCAGTATTTTGTTTGGTAGAACTATTGATTTTTATATAGTCTGTAGAATAATATCTAACTTCATTTTGCAAATCTTTCATGTTGCGTAGATGAAATTTACATTTTGCATTCTGATTTAACATGTAATCACAATTAGACGAAAAAAGATATCTGTATTTCCGCCAACATTCTTGAAAAAAAATTGGGTAGGTAGGTAGGTAGGCAAAACTTTTAATTTTTAATTTTTACTTAGAATACACCATACAAGGATCTGACTTTTAACAATGATTGTCCAAAAATGGCAATAAAAACAACAAAAATAGGCACTAAAAATTAGGATCTGCATGATACCCCAGTTCATTATTAAAATATCATGTCAAGTATAATTTCATACTTTTGAAGAGTTTTGGGATAAAATGTGAAGATATTTGCAACTGAAAAATAGTGTTTATTTGACATTCGGCTTATACTTGTACTGAAGAAGGACAAGGTTAATGTTGATTTTAAAAGTTTACATTGTAAAGAGTATTTTTTAAGATAGTAATCATATATTTTCATTTATCCATCATCTATTATGTGGCCCATCATGTGGGATATAAATATACTGTGAAAACTGTTTTAAATGAATCTTAATTGACCTAAATCCTGTTTAATTCAAATGTCAATTATTATTTTTTTGTAGGACTTACAAGTTCGCATCATGAATTTAGCTTCCAAAGTGTTCAGAGGATCTTATCAGGTAATATAGATATAATTTAATTAATATGAGTGAAAATGCAATAAACAATTATTGCCTTCAATAGATGTAAACATCCAGAATTGTTAACCTGAAGGGGGTTGTTTTCCCGAGGGAAACAACCCCTTGAGGGTTAACAATTCTGATGTTTACAATCCATTGAAGGCAATAACTGTTTTATTATACCGAACAACAGACCAAGGATTGGGCATTTAAATAAATAAATGTATTTAAATAAAATGTGTGCTTAATAACTTTTGACAAATTTTTAACAAATGTTAAACTATTTCATGTTTATATTAAAGTTCACAACACAACCAGTGATATGGGGCACAAACTGGCCATCAGTAATATTTTTGCTAGCCTTTCCGAATCTAGAAGTAGAAGAATTAGTGACTGCCATCCTGCTGGTCCGACCAAATTGTAAACAAACAGACAACAATGTCACTTCTGGAAAGAGTTGTTTCCCTTTTGAGGCATGCATTGGGTTGTTTACTGGGAAACAATAGGGTTGTTACCCGGTAAACAACTAGTTGTTTCCCGTTTGGGTTAATTTTCACAAAACATTAAAATTGTTTCAGGTCATGTGATTTAATCTAAGCCAATGAGAAGTTAGTGAGGTATAATAATAGAAATTGTCACTTAATATAAATGAAGCTTATACAGAAAGCTAGCATTATACAGGATGAACCATTACTGCTTTTTAGACACAATACATACCCTAAGACATAATACAGGAACACCTCTTTAATAACACTAAAATAAATGTACATTTGTAGTATTTAACATACTGAATGCAATAATAAGAGTTATGAAATGTAATTGAATATCTCTTTTATTTGTTTACGATAAATCTATAAAATGAATGCTGTCCGGCTAGTTTTTTTTTAAATGCTTTGAATCAATTAAACAGTATTGACTAATTGTAATAAAGAGTATGTGAAAGGTAAATGTTAAATGTATTGGATTATTATTGAACCACAAATTACATTCAAAGGTGTTGCTCCAAAAATGGAATTATTTTTACTTTATATACTGATGTTTCAATGTAGATTCTAGAATGAGGAAATTTACTGTAAGATCCTGAATAATATTTCTAATTCTAATTGTTGCTTTATTTGAACTATTTCAAGGTTTTAGAGATCTTGTTAGATGTCTGTAACACAGTAATATCAAAGCACAAGGAAGATCTAGAATGTTGGTTACAGGGACTAGAAAGACTTGCCAAAGCGACCGTGTTAGGACATTTACTTCCTGTTATACTGACGGCAATGACACATCCAAATCTACGGTGTTTACAGTTTGGAGATAATCTGATGTCACAACTAGTCCATTTAGTTGTTCTAACTAGTCAGGTAAATTCTTCTGCCATTTGTTGTTTTTGTGAATACCATACTTGGTTTTGTATAATATGCATAATGTATAATACACACCCATCCTGTGGTCCTTTGAATAAACGTAAGAGAAAACCAAAGGGGCAATCAAAAATGGATAATCCAGAGAAACAAGTAATATTGAGCACGAGGCACAGATGAGGTCAAACAACTAAAACACAACACAGAAAACTATAAAAAGATGAGCAACACTGACCTGACCAAAAAACTAGGGGTGAACCCAGATGTTCACGAAGGGAAAGCAGTTCTTGTTTCTTATAAGACACCTGCCGTGTCACTCATAGTGAAGTTCAGTAAAAGTCTTGTCGATGATAGAGTAAAGAAAAAATTTTAGTAAAAGGGAAAAGATCCATTGCCATTTGAGATATGGAAATTTCGTAACTCAATCAGTTTGTGATGACGACCGTAGCAATTTCGTAAATACCTGATTGTAATGGAGGTTTTTAACCTTGCTGATCTTAAGGTAAAATACTCGCCCAAGTTACTTAGATTTATATGGTTCAGTAATTTTATTGCAGGCTGCCCTATTATTAAAAAGTCAAGTTCAGGCAGTTCAACAGGAAGTGTTTGAGAAAGACTCAGATATTGATGTAGCAGAACTGATTGGTCAGGCCGTTAACTTGGAAAAGTATGTATACCTTTTAAAGAATATTAAACAACAAAAATTATGTGTGTGTGTGTTTTTGTAATTATAGTAGAATATCTGATTATTTTGGCATGACAATTTGTATAGATGTGATCAGACACAGTGAAAACTGTCTTAGCTGGACCCTGTATATAAAGTGATATCCTGTGAACACCAAACATCCACTTTAGTTTAAATGTATGAAATCTTTGGAAATTTATTATGTGTAATCTAAATGATATGTCTTTTCTAAATAAAATTGATGTTGTTGTTTCACTGTACATGTTTCTCAATCTTTTATTGCATAATTATTTCTTTTTTGAGTTACATGTATTCAAAATTTGTGTTTTATTCATGTTCGATTACACATGATAGGACAGGGTCAAAATTATTCTATGTTATTTTAAGATGAGTAACATAGGACTCCAGGCAAATCAATTTTAATTCCATATTCACAAAAATATAATATTTGCTTATTTTTCACAATAATCACAAATCACTGAACAATAACACTGAAATGCAAACAGAGTTTAGTCAGAGGCAATGAAAATAATTCTTTTCTCCTATGTATTTTACATATTGCTTTAAAAAAAAATTCAGCTGTGATTTGAAAGAAAAGGAAGAGGAAGGATTTTTAGCTGGATTAAAAATCCCTGCCCCCTGGTCATCAGGCAAGAGTGTAGAGAGTATCCATCCTGTCAGAGACAATTATAAATTGAAGGAGACAGTCCATATACCTGGGGCACGGTGTTTGTACCTCAGATTTGATACAAGATGTGCCTCACAGTATGATTATGACAAGGTAATATAATACATATTATTTAGAATTTTCTATTTTTTTTCTGAGGATGCTTGTAACAGATTAGCTTAAGATCACCTTTGCACTTTACGGAAACGATAATTCTAGCAGTTCAAACATAAAAAATGGCCCAAATGTTAACAGAGCAGTCTGTGATACTGACAAGAATAATAACCATAGTAACACTGACAAATGTTTTGGGCAAAGGACTAAAAGTAAAGTCCAAGTTGGCTTTCAATCTTGTAATCCATGTCTAACATATGAATTTATGAACTTAAAATGAAAAACAGGTTTTATAAAATTAAGTGTACAGCAGCATCTAATCAGGTAGTAAATTGCCAACCTGCAAATGAATATGCAAAATAGTCCTTTTAAATAATATACATCACTCAGTTACTAGTAAGTTAAATATGTGTTCAACAAATTTTGTTTCTTTCACTCCGATATTCATGACCAGTAGATTCCTGGCGCTCTTTGGTCCTGGACCAGTGAATTTTTGAGAAAAAAATTTAACCCCAGCATGATACACTTTTATGACACTTTGTAGATTTAAGCCATATTACATTTTGTTTCTTTGTCCACTGTACCCATGATTATGTCTCTGTCTATGCTTTCAGCTTGTGATGTATGCAGGGCCCACCACCAATTCCAAGAAAGTAGCTGAGTATGGTGGAAATACTTTTGGTTTTGGTAGTCGTAGTGTTTTAGGGTCTGGATGGCCGAAAGATCTTGTCAAGGTATATGCAATGTAAATAGGTATAAAATTGAAAAAAAAAGAAAATATAAATGGGGGAAAAAATCATTAATCCGCACTAAAGACTATCAAGTCTATTGAACATACAACTTCAAGCAAATCAAACTTAGATAATTGTCTAATCTATGGAAAACATTTTTGATCCCCTTTTATGATGTTGATCCTTCTCTTGCCCAGGAAAAGTGTTATGGGCATTTAACGCCACTTTCAACAATATTCCAGTTTATATTCTGGCAGTCAGTTTTATTGGTGGAGTAAATTAGAGTACTCAGGCAAAACCACCGGCCTGCTGCAAGTTACTAACAAACTATCACAAAAGGTGTTTTGAGTACACTTCAGGAAAAGCCTTTCTTTGATAATTACATGGTCAGCTTATGCCATGAAAGAATTTTATCAAATGTATAAGCCACTCATCCTCAAAAACATATGCATTTTCAATATCCTGACAAATTTATATTGCAACATCAGATCCTCTACCATTTTAGATCACATGGTACTGACCAGTAATGTGTTCTAACCAGATGCCACCTGTTTAAAGAGGTGAAATAAACAGAACGATCAAAGAGAAATTCTGAACATTTCCTCTAGTGCAAAAAAAAGAACAGGCCCCATCTGAGTAGAATAAATGTATTTCAACCTATTACAGTCACAGAACATGTAATATACATAACTTTTTTTTTGCTGACCACAGTAATAACTTATTGTACTGTATATAACAGGTGGATGGAGATACTGTGACATTTTCATTTGAGATGAGAAGTGGAAGAGAACATAATACTCCAGATAAAGCAATGTGGGGATTTCTGTGTACAGTCAGAGCTCAGGTATGTACTATTGTGGTCAAGTAAGAGAACATAATACTCCAGATAAAGCAATGTGGGGATTTCTGTGTACAGTCAGAGCTCAGGTATGTACTATTGTGGTCGAGTAAGAGAACATTATACTCCAGATAAAGCAATGTGGGGATTTCTGTGTACAGTCAGGGCTCAGGTATGTACTATTGTGGTCAAGTAAGAGAACATAATACTCCAGATAAAGCAATGTGGGGATTTCTGTGTACAGTCAGAGCTCAGGTATGTACTATTGTGGTCAAGTAAGAGAACATAATACTCCAGATAAAGCAATGTGGGGATTTCTGTGTACAGTCAGAGCTCAGGTATGTACTATTGTGGTCGAGTAAGAGAACATTATACTCCAGATAAAGCAATGTGGGGATTTCTGTGTACAGTCAGAGCTCAGGTATGTACTATTGTGGTCAAGTAAGAGAACATAATACTCCAGATAAAGCAATATGGGGATTTCTGTGTACAGTCAGAGCTCAGGTATGTACTATTGTGGTCAAGTAAGAGAACATAATACTCCAGATAAAGCAATATGGGGATTTCTGTGTACAGTCAGAGCTCAGGTATGTACTATTGTGGTCAAGTAAGAGAACATAATACTCCAGATAAAGCAATGTGGGGATTTCTGTGTACAGTCAGAGCTCAGGTATGTACTATTGTGGTCAAGTAAGAGAACATTATACTCCAGATAAAGCAATGTGGGGATTTCTGTGTACAGTCAGAGCTCAGGTATGTACTATTGTGGTCAAGTAAGAGAACATAATACTCCAGATAAAGCAATGTGGGGATTTCTGTGTACAGTCAGAGCTCAGGTATGTACTATTGTGGTCAAGTAAGAGAACATAATACTCCAGATAAAGCAATGTGGGGATTTCTGTGTACAGTCAGAGCTCAGGTATGTACTATTGTGGTCGAGTAAGAGAACATTATACTCCAGATAAAGCAATATGGGGATTTCTGTGTACAGTCAGGGCTCAGGTATGTACTATTGTGGTCAAGTAAGAGAACATAATACTCCAGATAAAGCAATGTGGGGATTTCTGTGTACAGTCAGGGCTCAGGTATGTACTATTGTGGTCAAGTAAGAGAACATAATACTCCAGATAAAGCAATGTGGGGATTTCTGTGTACAGTCAGAGCTCAGGTATGTACTATTGTGGTCAAGTAAGAGAACATTATACTCCAGATAAAGCAATGTGGGGATTTCTGTGTACAGTCAGAGCTCAGGTATGTACTATTGTGGTCGAGTAAGAGAACATAATACTCCAGATAAAGCAATATGGGGATTTCTGTGTACAGTCAGAGCTCAGGTATGTACTATTGTGGTCAAGTAAGAGAACATAATACTCCAGATAAAGCAATGTGGGGATTTCTGTGTACAGTCAGGGCTCAGGTATGTACTATTGTGGTCGAGTAAGAGAACATTATACTCCAGATAAAGCAATGTGGGGATTTCTGTGTACAGTCAGGGCTCAGGTATGTACTATTGTGGTCAAGTAAGAGAACATAATACTCCAGATAAAGCAATGTGGGGATTTCTGTGTACAGTCAGAGCTCAGGTATGTACTATTGTGGTCAAGTAAGAGAACATTATACTCCAGATAAAGCAATGTGGGGATTTCTGTGTACAGTCAGAGCTCAGGTATGTACTATTGTGGTCGAGTAAGAGAACATTATACTCCAGATAAAGCAATGTGGGGATTTCTGTGTACAGTCAGGGCTCAGGTATGTACTATTGTGGTCAAGTAAGAGAACATAATACTCCAGATAAAGCAATGTGGGGATTTCTGTGTACAGTCAGGGCTCAGGTATGTACTATTGTGGTCAAGTAAGAGAACATTATACTCCAGATAAAGCAATGTGGGGATTTCTGTGTACAGTCAGGGCTCAGGTATGTACTATTGTGGTCAAGTAAGAGAACATAATACTCCAGATAAAGCAATGTGGGGATTTCTGTGTACAGTCAGGGCTCAGGTATGTACTATTGTGGTCGAGTAAGAGAACATTATACTCCAGATAAAGCAATGTGGGGATTTCTGTGTACAGTCAGGGCTCAGGTATGTACTATTGTGGTCGAGTAAGAGAACATAATACTCCAGATAAAGCAATATGGGGATTTCTGTGTACAGTCAGAGCTCAGGTATGTACTATTGTGGTCAAGTAAGAGAACATAATACTCCAGATAAAGCAATGTGGGGATTTCTGTGTACAGTCAGGGCTCAGGTATGTACTATTGTGGTCGAGTAAGAGAACATTATACTCCAGATAAAGCAATGTGGGGATTTCTGTGTACAGTCAGGGCTCAGGTATGTACTATTGTGGTCAAGTAAGAGAACATAATACTCCAGATAAAGCAATGTGGGAATTTCTGTGTACAGTCAGGGCTCAGGTATGTACTATTGTGGTCGAGTAAGAGAACATAATACTCCAGATAAAGCAATGTGGGGATTTCTGTGTACAGTCAGAGCTCAGGTATGTACTATTGTGGTCGAGTAAGAGAACATAATACTCCAGATAAAGCAATATGGGGATTTCTGTGTACAGTCAGGGCTCAGGTATGTACTATTGTGGTCAAGTAAGAGAACATAATACTCCAGATAAAGCAATGTGGGGATTTCTGTGTACAGTCAGAGCTCAGGTATGTACTATTGTGGTCGAGTAAGAGAACATAATACTCCAGATAAAGCAATATGGGGATTTCTGTGTACAGTCAGGGCTCAGGTATGTACTATTGTGGTCAAGTAAGAGAACATAATACTCCAGATAAAGCAATGTGGGGATTTCTGTGTACAGTCAGGGCTCAGGTATGTACTATTGTGGTCAAGTAAGAGAACATAATACTCCAGATAAAGCAATATGGGGATTTCTGTGTACAGTCAGGGCTCAGGTATGTACTATTGTGGTCAAGTAAGAGAACATAATACTCCAGATAAAGCAATATGGGGATTTCTGTGTACAGTCAGGGCTCAGGTATGTACTATTGTGGTCAAGTAAGAGAACATAATACTCCAGATAAAGCAATGTGGGGATTTCTGTGTACAGTCAGAGCTCAGGTATGTACTATTGTGGTCGAGTAAGAGAACATAATACTCCAGATAAAGCAATATGGGGATTTCTGTGTACAGTCAGGGCTCAGGTATGTACTATTGTGGTCAAGTAAGAGAACATAATACTCCAGATAAAGCAATGTGGGGATTTCTGTGTACAGTCAGGGCTCAGGTATGTACTATTGTGGTCAAGTAAGAGAACATAATACTCCAGATAAAGCAATGTGGGGATTTATGTGTACAGTCAGAGCTCAGGTATGTACTATTGTGGTCGAGTAAGAGAACATTATACTCCAGATAAAGCAATATGGGGATTTCTGTGTACAGTCAGGGCTCAGGTATGTACTATTGTGGTCAAGTAAGAGAACATAATACTCCAGATAAAGCAATGTGGGGATTTCTGTGTACAGTCAGAGCTCAGGTATGTACTATTGTGGTCGAGTAAGAGAACATAATACTCCAGATAAAGCAATGTGGGGATTTCTGTGTACAGTCAGGGCTCAGGTATGTACTATTGTGGTCAAGTAAGAGAACATAATACTCCAGATAAAGCAATGTGGGGATTTCTGTGTACAGTCAGAGCTCAGGTATGTACTATTGTGGTCAAGTAAGAGAACATAATACTCCAGATAAAGCAATGTGGGGATTTCTGTGTACAGTCAGAGCTCAGGTATGTACTATTGTGGTCAAGTAAGAGAACATAATACTCCAGATAAAGCAATGTGGGGATTTCTGTGTACAGTCAGAGCTCAGGTATGTACTATTGTGGTCGAGTAAGAGAACATTATACTCCAGATAAAGCAATGTGGGGATTTCTGTGTACAGTCAGGGCTCAGGTATGTACTATTGTGGTCAAGTAAGAGAACATAATACTCCAGATAAAGCAATGTGGGGATTTCTGTGTACAGTCAGAGCTCAGGTATGTACTATTGTGGTCGAGTAAGAGAACATAATACTCCAGATAAAGCAATGTGGGGATTTCTGTGTACAGTCAGAGCTCAGGTATGTACTATTGTGGTCAAGTAAGAGAACATTATACTCCAGATAAAGCAATGTGGGGATTTCTGTGTACAGTCAGAGCTCAGGTATGTACTATTGTGGTCGAGTAAGAGAACATAATACTCCAGATAAAGCAATGTGGGGATTTCTGTGTACAGTCAGGGCTCAGGTATGTACTATTGTGGTCGAGTAAGAGAACATTATACTCCAGATAAAGCAATGTGGGGATTTCTGTGTACAGTCAGAGCTCAGGTATGTACTATTGTGGTCAAGTAAGAGAACATAATACTCCAGATAAAGCAATGTGGGGATTTCTGTGTACAGTCAGAGCTCAGGTATGTACTATTGTGGTCGAGTAAGAGAACATAATACTCCAGATAAAGCAATGTGGGGATTTCTGTGTACAGTCAGAGCTCAGGTATGTACTATTGTGGTCAAGTAAGAGAACATAATACTCCAGATAAAGCAATGTGGGGATTTCTGTGTACAGTCAGAGCTCAGGTATGTACTATTGTGGTCGAGTAAGAGAACATAATACTCCAGATAAAGCAATGTGGGGATTTCTGTGTACAGTCAGAGCTCAGGTATGTACTATTGTGGTCAAGTAAGAGAACATTATACTCCAGATAAAGCAATGTGGGGATTTCTGTGTACAGTCAGAGCTCAGGTATGTACTATTGTGGTCGAGTAAGAGAACATTATACTCCAGATAAAGCAATGTGGGGATTTCTGTGTACAGTCAGGGCTCAGGTATGTACTATTGTGGTCAAGTAAGAGAACATAATACTCCAGATAAAGCAATGTGGGGATTTCTGTGTACAGTCAGAGCTCAGGTATGTACTATTGTGGTCAAGTAAGAGAACATAATACTCCAGATAAAGCAATGTGGGGATTTCTGTGTACAGTCAGAGCTCAGGTATGTACTATTGTGGTCGAGTAAGAGAACATAATACTCCAGATAAAGCAATGTGGGGATTTCTGTGTACAGTCAGAGCTCAGGTATGTACTATTGTGGTCGAGTAAGAGAACATTATACTCCAGATAAAGCAATGTGGGGATTTCTGTGTACAGTCAGGGCTCAGGTATGTACTATTGTGGTCGAGTAAGAGAACATAATACTCCAGATAAAGCAATGTGGGGATTTCTGTGTACAGTCAGAGCTCAGGTATGTACTATTGTGGTCGAGTAAGAGAACATAATACTCCAGATAAAGCAATGTGGGGATTTCTGTGTACAGTCAGGGCTCAGGTATGTACTATTGTGGTCGAGTAAGAGAACATTATACTCCAGATAAAGCAATGTGGGGATTTCTGTGTACAGTCAGGGCTCAGGTATGTACTATTGTGGTCAAGTAAGAGAACATAATACTCCAGATAAAGCAATGTGGGGATTTCTGTGTACAGTCAGGGCTCAGGTATGTACTATTGTGGTCAAGTAAGAGAACATAATACTCCAGATAAAGCAATGTGGGGATTTCTGTGTACAGTCAGGGCTCAGGTATGTACTATTGTGGTCAAGTAAGAGAACATAATACTCCAGATAAAGCAATGTGGGGATTTCTGTGTACAGTCAGAGCTCAGGTATGTACTATTGTGGTCAAGTAAGAGAACATAATACTCCAGATAAAGCAATGTGGGGATTTCTGTGTACAGTCAGAGCTCAGGTATGTACTATTGTGGTCGAGTAAGAGAACATTATACTCCAGATAAAGCAATGTGGGGATTTCTGTGTACAGTCAGAGCTCAGGTATGTACTATTGTGGTCGAGTAAGAGAACATTATACTCCAGATAAAGCAATGTGGGGATTTCTGTGTACAGTCAGGGCTCAGGTATGTACTATTGTGGTCAAGTAAGAGAACATAATACTCCAGATAAAGCAATGTGGGGATTTCTGTGTACAGTCAGAGCTCAGGTATGTACTATTGTGGTCGAGTAAGAGAACATAATACTCCAGATAAAGCAATGTGGGGATTTCTGTGTACAGTCAGAGCTCAGGTATGTACTATTGTGGTCAAGTAAGAGAACATTATACTCCAGATAAAGCAATGTGGGGATTTCTGTGTACAGTCAGAGCTCAGGTATGTACTATTGTGGTCGAGTAAGAGAACATAATACTCCAGATAAAGCAATATGGGGATTTCTGTGTACAGTCAGAGCTCAGGTATGTACTATTGTGGTCAAGTAAGAGAACATAATACTCCAGATAAAGCAATGTGGGGATTTCTGTGTACAGTCAGGGCTCAGGTATGTACTATTGTGGTCGAGTAAGAGAACATTATACTCCAGATAAAGCAATGTGGGGATTTCTGTGTACAGTCAGGGCTCAGGTATGTACTATTGTGGTCAAGTAAGAGAACATAATACTCCAGATAAAGCAATGTGGGGATTTCTGTGTACAGTCAGAGCTCAGGTATGTACTATTGTGGTCGAGTAAGAGAACATAATACTCCAGATAAAGCAATGTGGGGATTTCTGTGTACAGTCAGAGCTCAGGTATGTACTATTGTGGTCAAGTAAGAGAACATTATACTCCAGATAAAGCAATGTGGGGATTTCTGTGTACAGTCAGAGCTCAGGTATGTACTATTGTGGTCGAGTAAGAGAACATAATACTCCAGATAAAGCAATGTGGGGATTTCTGTGTACAGTCAGGGCTCAGGTATGTACTATTGTGGTCGAGTAAGAGAACATTATACTCCAGATAAAGCAATGTGGGGATTTCTGTGTACAGTCAGAGCTCAGGTATGTACTATTGTGGTCAAGTAAGAGAACATAATACTCCAGATAAAGCAATGTGGGGATTTCTGTGTACAGTCAGAGCTCAGGTATGTACTATTGTGGTCGAGTAAGAGAACATAATACTCCAGATAAAGCAATGTGGGGATTTCTGTGTACAGTCAGAGCTCAGGTATGTACTATTGTGGTCAAGTAAGAGAACATAATACTCCAGATAAAGCAATGTGGGGATTTCTGTGTACAGTCAGAGCTCAGGTATGTACTATTGTGGTCGAGTAAGAGAACATAATACTCCAGATAAAGCAATGTGGGGATTTCTGTGTACAGTCAGAGCTCAGGTATGTACTATTGTGGTCAAGTAAGAGAACATTATACTCCAGATAAAGCAATGTGGGGATTTCTGTGTACAGTCAGAGCTCAGGTATGTACTATTGTGGTCGAGTAAGAGAACATTATACTCCAGATAAAGCAATGTGGGGATTTCTGTGTACAGTCAGGGCTCAGGTATGTACTATTGTGGTCAAGTAAGAGAACATAATACTCCAGATAAAGCAATGTGGGGATTTCTGTGTACAGTCAGAGCTCAGGTATGTACTATTGTGGTCAAGTAAGAGAACATAATACTCCAGATAAAGCAATGTGGGGATTTCTGTGTACAGTCAGAGCTCAGGTATGTACTATTGTGGTCGAGTAAGAGAACATAATACTCCAGATAAAGCAATGTGGGGATTTCTGTGTACAGTCAGAGCTCAGGTATGTACTATTGTGGTCGAGTAAGAGAACATTATACTCCAGATAAAGCAATGTGGGGATTTCTGTGTACAGTCAGGGCTCAGGTATGTACTATTGTGGTCGAGTAAGAGAACATAATACTCCAGATAAAGCAATGTGGGGATTTCTGTGTACAGTCAGAGCTCAGGTATGTACTATTGTGGTCGAGTAAGAGAACATAATACTCCAGATAAAGCAATGTGGGGATTTCTGTGTACAGTCAGGGCTCAGGTATGTACTATTGTGGTCGAGTAAGAGAACATTATACTCCAGATAAAGCAATGTGGGGATTTCTGTGTACAGTCAGGGCTCAGGTATGTACTATTGTGGTCAAGTAAGAGAACATAATACTCCAGATAAAGCAATGTGGGGATTTCTGTGTACAGTCAGGGCTCAGGTATGTACTATTGTGGTCAAGTAAGAGAACATAATACTCCAGATAAAGCAATGTGGGGATTTCTGTGTACAGTCAGGGCTCAGGTATGTACTATTGTGGTCAAGTAAGAGAACATAATACTCCAGATAAAGCAATGTGGGGATTTCTGTGTACAGTCAGAGCTCAGGTATGTACTATTGTGGTCAAGTAAGAGAACATAATACTCCAGATAAAGCAATGTGGGGATTTCTGTGTACAGTCAGAGCTCAGGTATGTACTATTGTGGTCGAGTAAGAGAACATTATACTCCAGATAAAGCAATGTGGGGATTTCTGTGTACAGTCAGAGCTCAGGTATGTACTATTGTGGTCGAGTAAGAGAACATTATACTCCAGATAAAGCAATGTGGGGATTTCTGTGTACAGTCAGGGCTCAGGTATGTACTATTGTGGTCAAGTAAGAGAACATAATACTCCAGATAAAGCAATGTGGGGATTTCTGTGTACAGTCAGAGCTCAGGTATGTACTATTGTGGTCGAGTAAGAGAACATAATACTCCAGATAAAGCAATGTGGGGATTTCTGTGTACAGTCAGAGCTCAGGTATGTACTATTGTGGTCGAGTAAGAGAACATACCGTATTTTACGGACGATAGGTCGATATTTTTTTTCTTCAACACGCTGGCTTCGACCTATCGTCCACATCAACCTATACAAGGATGAAGTTAAAAAAAATCTGGAATCCCTAAAAAAAAATCTCGATAAAATGACGATTTTGTTTACAGTATACCTTGAATTTGTTGTAGGTTTTTTTTTCTGAATAAGAAGACTGAAATTATCGATGTTCTTGGGGAATAAAAGTATACTAACAAGGGGTGCAATTCCGGGGAAAAAATGTTCAACATCCGAAAAAAATCAATAATATTCAATGATTGAAGTGTTAGCGAAAATCAGTTCAATAATGAATTGTATAATATAATATATACTATAAAAAATGTATGTTGTCGAAAAAAAATCACAGGGTGGATCGTTTTACAATATAATATTATTGTCACAAAATATCTAAATATAGCTATATAGGTTTTCCATCTAACACGAGCATGCGCACAGGGTTGTAGTAAAAAATGGCGGTTGCATTACATCTCACAATAATTTGAATACACGTGGAGAACAAGCTTTTTATACTAAATATACTGGAAAATAATTATCGATTTCGTTAAACTAGAATGTTCTACACTTGAATTGGTCAATTAGGAACAAATAAAATAATCACCACGAGATAATCAACACAGGTGAACATCAGTCGGCACTTAATTATCCTGATCAGCTGATTGAAAATTTACTGGACCGAGACATCACATAATTTGTGTACTACTAATTAAACACAGTTTAAAGGTATGTCAATAAAACTGCACAAGGTGATACATTGTTTTGACAGCTTGATTATTTTATTGTATGGACATCCGTTTACCATCTATTGTGACACCCACACTGGGCCACAGATGGCCTGATTTGAATGTCATCGATGTCTGGCTTTACAAACCAGACTCCTCATAAAAAACAAGTTTAAAAACAAAATTTTATTTAATTTAATTTTCATAATTATTTCGTTTATGACACATAAGAATAGTATTCTTGAGTTAATACTTACATATACTTACCGAAGAACATCGTTATAGGACAAATGTTTACCGATGTGAAAAAAAAACACAAAAAAAGTTTGATGTGACGATACTTGCCCAAGTTGTCATCGGCATCCTCGACCTATGAAATGCTTCGACCTATCTTAGTATTTCCCAAAAAATTTAGCCGAAAAGCAGCAATTCGACCTATCGTCCCCATCGACCTATAGTCCGTAAAATACGGTAATACTCCAGATAAAGCAATGTGGGGATTTCTGTGTACAGTCAGAGCTCAGGTATGTACTATTGTGGTCAAGTAAGAGAACATAATACTCCAGATAAAGCAATGTGGGGATTTCTGTGTACAGTCAGAGCTCAGGTATGTACTATTGTGGTCGAGTAAGAGAACATAATACTCCAGATAAAGCAATGTGGGGATTTCTGTGTACAGTCAGAGCTCAGGTATGTACTATTGTGGTCAAGTAAGAGAACATAATACTCCAGATAAAGCAATGTGGGGATTTCTGTGTACAGTCAGAGCTCAGGTATGTACTATTGTGGTCAAGTAAGAGAACATAATACTCCAGATAAAGCAATGTGGGGATTTCTGTGTACAGTCAGAGCTCAGGTATGTACTATTGTGGTCAAGTAAGAGAACATAATACTCCAGATAAAGCAATGTGGGGATTTCTGTGTACAGTCAGAGCTCAGGTATGTACTATTGTGGTCAAGTAAGAGAACATAATACTCCAGATAAAGCAATGTGGGGATTTCTGTGTACAGTCAGGGCTCAGGTATGTACTATTGTGGTCAAGTAAGAGAACATAATACTCCAGATAAAGCAATGTGGGGATTTCTGTGTACAGTCAGAGCTCAGGTATGTACTATTGTGGTCGAGTAAGAGAACATTATACTCCAGATAAAGCAATGTGGGGATTTCTGTGTACAGTCAGGGCTCAGGTATGTACTATTGTGGTCAAGTAAGAGAACATAATACTCCAGATAAAGCAATGTGGGGATTTCTGTGTACAGTCAGAGCTCAGGTATGTACTATTGTGGTCGAGTAAGAGAACATAATACTCCAGATAAAGCAATGTGGGGATTTCTGTGTACAGTCAGAGCTCAGGTATGTACTATTGTGGTCGAGTAAGAGAACATACCGTATTTTACGGACGATAGGTCGATATTTTTTTTCTTCAACACGCTGGCTTCGACCTATCGTCCACATCAACCTATACAAGGATGAAGTTAAAAAAAATCTGGAATCCCTAAAAAAAAATCTCGATAAAATGACGATTTTGTTTACAGTATACCTTGAATTTGTTGTAGGTTTTTTTTTCTGAATAAGAAGACTGAAATTATCGATGTTCTTGGGGAATAAAAGTATACTAACAAGGGGTGCAATTCCGGGGAAAAAATGTTCAACATCCGAAAAAAATCAATAATATTCAATGATTGAAGTGTTAGCGAAAATCAGTTCAATAATGAATTGTATAATATAATATATACTATAAAAAATGTATGTTGTCGAAAAAAAATCACAGGGTGGATCGTTTTACAATATAATATTATTGTCACAAAATATCTAAATATAGCTATATAGGTTTTCCATCTAACACGAGCATGCGCACAGGGTTGTAGTAAAAAATGGCGGTTGCATTACATCTCACAATAATTTGAATACACGTGGAGAACAAGCTTTTTATACTAAATATACTGGAAAATAATTATCGATTTCGTTAAACTAGAATGTTCTACACTTGAATTGGTCAATTAGGAACAAATAAAATAATCACCACGAGATAATCAACACAGGTGAACATCAGTCGGCACTTAATTATCCTGATCAGCTGATTGAAAATTTACTGGACCGAGACATCACATAATTTGTGTACTACTAATTAAACACAGTTTAAAGGTATGTCAATAAAACTGCACAAGGTGATACATTGTTTTGACAGCTTGATTATTTTATTGTATGGACATCCGTTTACCATCTATTGTGACACCCACACTGGGCCACAGATGGCCTGATTTGAATGTCATCGATGTCTGGCTTTACAAACCAGACTCCTCATAAAAAACAAGTTTAAAAACAAAATTTTATTTAATTTAATTTTCATAATTATTTCGTTTATGACACATAAGAATAGTATTCTTGAGTTAATACTTACATATACTTACCGAAGAACATCGTTATAGGACAAATGTTTACCGATGTGAAAAAAAAACACAAAAAAAGTTTGATGTGACGATACTTGCCCAAGTTGTCATCGGCATCCTCGACCTATGAAATGCTTCGACCTATCTTAGTATTTCCCAAAAAATTTAGCCGAAAAGCAGCAATTCGACCTATCGTCCCCATCGACCTATAGTCCGTAAAATACGGTAATACTCCAGATAAAGCAATGTGGGGATTTCTGTGTACAGTCAGAGCTCAGGTATGTACTATTGTGGTCAAGTAAGAGAACATAATACTCCAGATAAAGCAATGTGGGGATTTCTGTGTACAGTCAGAGCTCAGGTATGTACTATTGTGGTCAAGTAAGAGAACATAATACTCCAGATAAAGCAATGTGGGGATTTCTGTGTACAGTCAGGGCTCAGGTATGTACTATTGTGGTCAAGTAAGAGAACATTATACTCCAGATAAAGCAATGTGGGGATTTCTGTGTACAGTCAGAGCTCAGGTATGTACTATTGTGGTCAAGTAAGAGAACATAATACTCCAGATAAAGCAATGTGGGGATTTCTGTGTACAGTCAGGGCTCAGGTATGTACTATTGTGGTCAAGTAAGAGAACATAATACTCCAGATAAAGCAATGTGGGGATTTCTGTGTACAGTCAGAGCTCAGGTATGTACTATTGTGGTCGAGTAAGAGAACATAATACTCCAGATAAAGCAATGTGGGGATTTCTGTGTACAGTCAGAGCTCAGGTATGTACTATTGTGGTCAAGTAAGAGAACATAATACTCCAGATAAAGCAATGTGGGGATTTCTGTGTACAGTCAGAGCTCAGGTATGTACTATTGTGGTCAAGTAAGAGAACATAATACTCCAGATAAAGCAATGTGGGGATTTCTGTGTACAGTCAGAGCTCAGGTATGTACTATTGTGGTCAAGTAAGAGAACATAATACTCCAGATAAAGCAATGTGGGGATTTCTGTGTACAGTCAGAGCTCAGGTATGTACTATTGTGGTCAAGTAAGAGAACATAATACTCCAGATAAAGCAATGTGGGGATTTCTGTGTACAGTCAGGGCTCAGGTATGTACTATTGTGGTCAAGTAAGAGAACATAATACTCCAGATAAAGCAATGTGGGGATTTCTGTGTACAGTCAGAGCTCAGGTATGTACTATTGTGGTCGAGTAAGAGAACATTATACTCCAGATAAAGCAATGTGGGGATTTCTGTGTACAGTCAGGGCTCAGGTATGTACTATTGTGGTCAAGTAAGAGAACATAATACTCCAGATAAAGCAATGTGGGGATTTCTGTGTACAGTCAGAGCTCAGGTATGTACTATTGTGGTCGAGTAAGAGAACATTATACTCCAGATAAAGCAATGTGGGGATTTCTGTGTACAGTCAGGGCTCAGGTATGTACTATTGTGGTCAAGTAAGAGAACATAATACTCCAGATAAAGCAATGTGGGGATTTCTGTGTACAGTCAGAGCTCAGGTATGTACTATTGTGGTCGAGTAAGAGAACATTATACTCCAGATAAAGCAATGTGGGGATTTCTGTGTACAGTCAGAGCTCAGGTATGTACTATTGTGGTCGAGTAAGAGAACATAATACTCCAGATAAAGCAATGTGGGGATTTCTGTGTACAGTCAGAGCTCAGGTATGTACTATTGTGGTCGAGTAAGAGAACATAATACTCCAGATAAAGCAATATGGGGATTTCTGTGTACAGTCAGAGCTCAGGTATGTACTATTGTGGTCAAGTAAGAGAACATAATACTCCAGATAAAGCAATATGGGGATTTCTGTGTACAGTCAGAGCTCAGGTATGTACTATTGTGGTCGAGTAAGAGAACATAATACTCCAGATAAAGCAATGTGGGGATTTCTGTGTACAGTCAGGGCTCAGGTATGTACTATTGTGGTCAAGTAAGAGAACATAATACTCCAGATAAAGCAATGTGGGGATTTCTGTGTACAGTCAGGGCTCAGGTATGTACTATTGTGGTCGAGTAAGAGAACATTATACTCCAGATAAAGCAATGTGGGGATTGTTGTGTGCAGTCAGAGCTCAGGTATGTACTATTGTGGTCGAGTAAGAGAACATTATACTCCAGATAAAGCAATGTGGGGATTTCTGTGTACAGTCAGAGCTCAGGTATGTACTATTGTGGTCGAGTAAGAGAACATTATACTCCAGATAAAGCAATGTGGGGATTGTTGTGTGCAGTCAGGGCTCAGGTATGTACTCTTAGTAGCCAGATGATGCTATATTGGATAATTTATTACAATTAGTACTTGATTATATTCTCAACATTTGACTTCTGGTAAAGCTGAGCTCAGATATATATTCTTACTACTCAGATAATGTTGTAGGGGGGTTTTTTGTTCAGGGTACATACAGTCAAACTTGTATTAAGAGGTCACCTTTGGGACAAAGAAAAGGTTACCTTTAAAGACAGGTGACCTCTTGAAAGAGGTTCAATTCATATCAAATTTTGTATGACAGGACAAGAAAAAGATAACCTTTTAAAACAGGTGACTGCATGGGCAGGTTTGACTGTATTTGTTTGATGTGAGTGTGAAATAATCAGTCTGGACTAAGTGTTAATTCTAATGATGAAGTGTATGGGAACATGTTTTGTTTGTCTTGAAGATATAAAATATTCAAAAACATAAATGTTCTTACTTACGCACTGGATAACATAGAATTGTCTTGCCATAGATAAGATTTATAGACTTTTAATGTATACCTTAATGAAGTTATTCTTTTTTTAGGAATCCACAGAGGAGGTTTCCCAGGGTCTACCATTCAGGGTACATACAGTCAAACCTGTATTAAGAGGTCACCTTTGGGACAAAGAAAATGTTACCTTTAAAGACAGGTGACCTCTTGAAAGAGGTTCAATTCATATCAAATTTTGTATGACAGGACAAGAAAAAGATTACCTTTTAAAACAGGTGACTGCATGGGCAGGTTTGACTGTATTTGTTTGATGTGAGTGTGAAATAATCAGTCTGGACTAAGTGTTAATTCTAATGATGAAGTGTATGGGAACATGTTTTGTTTGTCTTGAAGATATAAAATATTCAAAAACATAAATGTTCTTACTTACGCACTGGATAACATAGAATTGTCTTGCCATAGATAAGATTTATAGACTTTTAATGTATACCTTAATGAAGTTATTCTTTTTTTAGGAATCCACAGAGGAGGTTTCCCAGGGTCTACCATTCCTGGCAGATTTAGCTCTTGGATTGTCTGTCCTTGCCTGTACAATGCTGCAGCTCTTGTATCAGGGACCAGAGAAATCAAAACAGGAAGCTAGTTGTAAACATTTACTCAGGTCCAAGCTGTTACAGAGGTTAGTTCAGATAATATTGCAGATTGTATAGATGTAAGCTGGTATTTGTGTGTGTATTTAGGAAAGTCTTGTAATATTTAAGATACTTGGTCTTTATAGTATTTCATGTTTTATATTGGAGACCATAGAACACCAAAGAGGATACTACTAATTGTCAACTTTATTAAAGTGAAAATCAACCTCGAGTCACGTTGTTTCTATATCTTTTGTTTTAACCAATATAAATTTGACCTTAAATGTGTTTTTTCAGTCAAGGGAATTTATAAAACATATGAACCTTGACATTTTGAACTTGAATAAATCATTTCTGTAGATACCCATAATTAATTTTTTTTAATTTAGGTAGTTTGTGGTAGCTTTCCTGTAAAATTTGACCAATTTCACCTAAATTTTACAACAATGATCTTTGACACAAAATAAAAGTTCTGATTGATTTTGGGGATTCTAGTCCTACCTGTTTCCAACAATAAGCCTAACTTGCTGTGATTGTATCAACATCCACCAATTCGGTCAAGTTATTTAATCATTTACTTATATATAAATTACAGATGTGTATGGCAGACAGATACAGGGAAACCAGTTCCTGGATTTTCTCCAGATTCTACAGAAGATTCCAGTATACTGGATGAGACAACACTACCTAGGATCAAACTCCCGACAGATGTTATACAAAACTTACGTAAGCTGTGTCAGAGACCTACACAGACTCTAAGACCAAGTATAAGGTATACAGCATTATAATATAATTGTATCATACCTATCCTTGAACTATCTTATTTTTGGCTCTTGGAACCCTCCAGTTCAATTCCAAATTATTTGAGTGTACTTTTATACTTGTATGTCTAGATGGTATACTATTACAATTATTTTGCTTGCAAATTTATATTTTGAAAACGGTAGCGGTTTGAGTACAATATATGGTATTTCAATTTGGAAAAGAACAAAAATCTCTCCACACTGGAGAAATAAAAGCTCTTGAATATATAATTGCAAGAAGGGAACTGGATATTAATGATCCAAAGTAAAACAAACTACAACAAAGGAACAGAGTTATTATTGTTGTTCTTCATCTTATGGTGTACAATGATGAGCAGAGCTGGTACCCTGTTGTGAGTGGGAAGTAGCAAATAACCTACAATGGAGCTTTACGATTCTCTACTTCTTGCAAATAAACGCTATGTCTGAGTATCATTTTGATGGGAATCTAATATCATTTTTCAAACCATATACAGTTAAACCTGTCTAAACTGAACCTCCTTAGGACCAACTTTGTGTTCAGAATAGACAAATGTTTGGTTTGTATAGGTTAAATTAACTAAGAAATTCTGCATTGGGCCTTTATTATCTTCTCGCCAACGAAGTTGTGAAGGGATATAGTAACGCTACCGTCCGTCCGTCCTTCCGTAACATCCTTTGTGAACACTCTAGAATCAACATCCTTCAATGGATTTTGACCAAACTTGGTACATACTTAGTCCTTAAGAGAATCTGAAACCCTATTGATTTTCAAGGTCAAAGGTCAAGGTCACTGGGTCAAATTTTTTGCCACGTAACATCCTTGTGAACACTTAGAATCAACATCCTTCAATGGATTTTGACCAATCTTGGTACATACTTAGTCCTTAGGAGAATCTGGAACCTATTGATTTTCAAGGTCAAAGGTCAAATTTTTAGGCGAGGGGATATGCCAGGCTTTGCGTTGCCCTTGTTTAATGTTCGGTTTATATAGGATTATGATTTGTCAGGGTCTGTTTAGACAGATTTCACTGTACATTGTATTAGGGAGGTACAGATGTGAAGTAAATCTTTTGGAGGGACAACAAAATTATTTCAATATAAGTTTTCTTTCTAAAACTGCTTGTTGAAATACAGTTGATCTTTGTCTCTTCAAAGGGAAGTAATCCAGCCTGATGTACTAGAAGAAAGAGTTGTATCGACCGTGATAAAACATTTGTCTTTATCTTACATTGTACAACAATTACCTACAACAGAACACCAAATGTCAGAAGAGTTATCTCTCTTACAGTCAGTATTACAGGAAGTTTACAAGAGACTTGATGCTTTAATTAGACAGTTACAGGTAAATGTTAATGTTAAAAGACTAGATGCTTTAATTAGACAGTTACAGGTAAATATTAATGTTAAAAGACTAGATGCTTTAATTAGACAGTTACAGGTAAATATTAATGTTAAAAGACTAGATGCTTTAATTAGACAGTTACAGGTAAATGTTAATGTTAAAAGACTAGATGCTTTAATTAGACAGTTACAGGTAAATGTTAATGTTAAAAGACTAGATGCTTTAATTTAGACAGTTACAGGTAAATATTAATGTTAAAAGACTAGATGCTTTAATTAGACAGTTACAGGTAAATATTAATGTTAAAAGACTAGATGCTTTAATTATACAGTTACAGGTAAATATTAATGTTAAAAGACTAGATGCTTTAATTAGACAGTTACAGGTAAATATTAATGTTAAAAGACTAGATGCTTTAATTAGACAGTTACAGGTAAATATTAATGTTAAAAGACTAGATGCTTTAATTATACAGTTACAGGTAAATATTAATGTTAAAAGACTAGATGCTTTAATTATTAGACAGTTACAGGTAAATGTTAATGTTAAAAGACTAGATGCTTTAATTATTAGACAGTTACAGGTAAATGTTAATGTTAAAAGACTAGATGCTTTAATTAGACAGTTACAGGTAAATGTTAGTGGAATAGTAATGATTGAATATCTAGTTATCAGTCATACAAAGGAGAGCTCTGAACAACTTGAGGACATCCAGGGTTAAATATACATGAGTGTGGTGGAATGTCAAGTCAAGTCAAACAAAAGTCTATGAATTTGGTAGTTGATACTTTTCTGCTAAACCTGCAGCATTAAGGAGTAAGAGCAAAGACTGGACTCAGGAAAATGTGTCCGAGTAGAATAATATGTCAACCTGTGGACTGTTAATAACTAGTAATAAAAAAATCCTGTTAGTGTGGTACAAAGCAGACACCACCATCGTCTCCACAAAAAGTAACTTGTTCTCACTCTGATGCCACTGACAAATTGTTCACTTAGCATAAACTAACAATCATGCAATCACTCTCTCATAATGCCTTCCCTTCCTTGGGAGACATTGTTTTTGTTCTGTCTGTCCATCCATCACAAAAGTTTATATGCACATTTATTCCTACATTTTAAATGAGAATTCTTCAAAACTTTGCGTATTTGTTATATTACCTACATTTATGATGATTTACATATTGTTACAGCATTTTTATCGGACAACTTTTGAAGGTTTGTCACTTAGAATATTTCATTAAATAGTTTGTGTACCTGCAGCTTATCCTATATTTTAAACGAGAATTCATTAAAAAGTTGTATACTTCCTTATTATCATATAAAGAATTGCATATCCTTACAGCTGTTTGATCAGACATATTGTTCCTTTTTCCGTTAGAATATTCCATTAATTTTTTTTTATGAAAGGCTATAATTAACAATTACATACATGAACTTAGCAGTGTATTTAGATCTCAAAACATATATACTTTTACAGAGTTTAGCAGACCATGAACAAAGATGGCACAGAGAAGTATTGGACCATAGACAAAAAAATGTAGAGGAAACGCCCCCATACTTCCATGATTATCATCTACAAGAGGTACTGAAATCTGGTTTCAAATTGTAATTGATAGGATGGGGAAGTAATCAAGGGAAATTAACGTACTACAAATAAGAATATTTTAGGAAATGACATTTTTGAGCTTAGATAATTTTTTTGACTCTGGGTGTATATTGTAATCAACTTTTGATAAGGAAGGGATGCCTATTATACAAGAATGTGCACTTGACAAAACCTGTTGTGGTAAATTGATCTATACTAATAGTTTAATGTGTTGCATTAAATTAGCATGGTTTGGTGTCTTTGAAATCTAGGTCCTGGCATAGAACAGGCACACAAATATGGCAGGGTTAAACTAGATAATAGAATCCAAACTCTTAAATACTAGATCAAGTGACCAAACAGATATAAACAAACCATTAAAATTCTACACAAATTCATTTCAACTTTAAAAGGCTACAAACTTTCACAGAAACAATGACAACATAAATATTAACAGTACAATAGCAGGATCAGTGAAGACTGGTAGTTATCTGACTTAATCTATCTTAACCAGGGACCAACTTTTGTGTTCAGAATAGACATGCGTTCTGTTTATACAGGTTAAATTAACAAAGATTTTCTACATTGAAACTCTATTTAAAGTTCGGTTTATGCAGGATTCAGGTTTATTGAGGGTTCGGTTTAGACAATGTATAAACAATGTAGTAACTGTTGGTTGTAGACCATTATTTTATGTATTTTTGTCCTTATGTTTCAGACTCGGTATAAAGAATTATTGATGTTATGTTTTGTTAAAGACATACAACCTGATCAAGGAGATGGTGAGAAGTCTATTAAAGCTCTCAGGTATGATAATAATTACTTAATATCATTGGGTTTTCTTTCAATTACTGTACAATCATTTATGGGATCATTAATTGATAATATTCTGTTGAAAATCAGTGTCAGTGAATGGTTGTAGTTAACTGACTACTAAAGTTAGAAGGTAGAATCTGTTGTCTGTAATCCATTGCTCTATAGATAAACTAAATACTACAATGATTGAAATTTAAATATCTCAAAATCCCGGAAGAAACACAGTGACATCAAAAAAGATAATTTAACCAATGAACATTTTCCAAGGTAAAAAATTAATATTCATAAAAAGAATTGTATTTGTTTAACCCCGATATAACTGAAATACTTCTAAAGTTGGTGTTAAGCACCAATCAATCAATCACATGAAATAAAAATACAGTCAAACCTGCCCATGCGGTCACCTCTATTAAGCAGTCACCTGTATTAAAAGGTCACCTTATTCTTGTCCTGTCATAGAATATTTCATATGAATTGAACCTCTTTTAAGAGGTCACCTGTCTTATAAGGCCACTTTTTCTTTGTCAGAAAGGTCATGACCTCTTAATACATGTTTGACTGTATATTGAAAGGTATTTTATTACAAGTATTTTTTAGATTTACTTAAAAGGAGAACATGAGTATTTTGTCTCTAATTTAATAGCACTGCAGTTTAATGAAGCATTGGTATTATTGAGAGTATTTTTTAACTTTTAATCTTTTGCATGATGTTCATGTTCTGGTCATTTGCATATATACTGGATGCAGTGTTTTGATTGGTTGTAATCAAGAGTTTTATGATCATCAATTTTTTTGTAATGTATGGTAAGTGAGTGGTACTTTGTTCGGGACTTTCGTATTTTCTAAGAAAAGTTTAAGATACCAAAAGGGTAATCAGAAGTCGTAAATTGAAGGACAGGAAATATAATGGCCAAAAGAAAAAGGTCAAACAATGATCTACAAATATCACACAGAAAACTAAAGAAGTAGCAAAATGAACCCTACAAAAAACCCTGCGGTGAACTCGGGTGCTCTGGAAAGGCAAGCAGTTCCTGCTCCATGAGTGCCACCTATCATGTTACTTTTGTTAGAAATCTGTTGATGATAAGTCATGAAAGAGGAATGAAGTACTATGGCTGTTATTCTGATTATTTCAGAGAAATATTTACTGCAGAGGTACAAAGTAGTGAGGTAACAGAGACTTGTCCAATGACCTTCACCTCTAACATTGTCAAGGGTGTATTGTCACGACTAGATTTGTTATTACAAGTCAACATAGAACCTCAAAGTGGAATGTCTTACAGTAGAAACTTATCAATGATGGATCCCACTCAAATAGGTATATTACATGTATAACAATGACCTTCACCTCTAACATTGTCAAGGGTGTATTGTCATGACTAGATTTGTTATTACAAGTTAACATAGAACCTCAAAGTGGAATGTCTTACAGTAGAAAATTATCAATGATGGATCCCACTCAAATAGGTATGTTGTAATGTTATTGACCCTTTTAAACAAATATCACCTCTGAAGATTACTATCTACTTGCTAGTCATTTCTGAGAAATGACGGGGCCGTCGTGGTCGTGATCATATGGTTGTTAGATTTACAACTACCTATGCAATCAGTACCTATCACCACTAAAGTTGTGAGTTCTGTGTATACTCGATATAACATTATGTGATAAAGTTTGTTAGAGACTTGAGGCAGGTCGGTGGTTTTCTCCGGGTACTCCGGTTTCCTCCACCAATAAAACTGACCGCCACGATAAAACTGAAATATTGTTGAAAGTGGCGTTAAGCACCATAAGCCAAAACCAAACCTTAAATTACTATTGCTTAAATTTAGCTCAACTGACCGAAAACATTTATTTTTGAAAATCAGAGGATGTGACTATTTCAAATACAAATCTGTTCATTATTTTTACATTGGATTACACAGTTCATCCAATTTGCTAGAACTCATGTAAATATAAGGTTTTTAACATTAAATTGACTCATGTAAATATTAGCATAAAAGGATTTTAGCACAAAATTGTTGCTAAGACTTATTTGATCCATGTTTTTGTATAAATATAAGGTTTTTAGCATAAAATTGTTGATAAGACTTATTTATTGATCCATGTTTTTGTATAAATATAATGTTTTTAGCATTAATTTGTTGGTAAGACTTATTTGATCCATGTTTTTGTATAGGTGCTATGGTAAAATCTGATACAGATCTTATACTACCATCATACAGTCTGTCCAGGAGTATGTCAGCTCCCAATGGTGTAGATGTGTCTAGAGAGGAAGTGAAACATAAGTAAGTTCTGATGTATTCTGGGAAATAATGGCTGAAAAATGTAAGTAAGTTCTGATGTATTCTGGGAAATAATGGCTGAAAAATGTTTTTTTTCAGATCTGAAATGTAAATCTATCAGCAGTGTTACCTTCTTATTGCTGCTCTAGATCTGGATTATGACATGATGAAAGTCCTTTCTTTTTTAACATTTGACTCAAGTAAATAGACTATTACATTTCCTATACATGTACCAAGCCCTGAACTTGTTTGTTATATTGGTATAAATATAAAACAGTTATTAAAGGCTGTAATGTTTGTAATCGTATGATAGTTGGATTTACAACTACCTGTGCAATCAGTGCCTATCACCACTGAAGTTGTGAGTTCGAATCCCGCTGATGGCGATGTGTACTTAATACAACATTATATGATAAAGTTTGTCAGTGACTTGCAACAGGTCAGTGGTTTTCTCCGGGTACTCTGGTTTCCTCCACCAATAAAACTGACCGCCTTGATATAGCTAAATTATTGTTGAAAGTGGCATTAAATACCATAACCCTCACCCCTTAACAACAACAGTTATTGATATGATGTTTTTTTACTACAGGAGACAACATAAACATAAGAAGGGACCTGTACATATCTTACAAGATCTCGTAGAACAAGATGAGAGAGATCGACCCCCCTATGTCACACTGATAGAACAACTTTTCTCATTCATAGGCAGTGATCCAGAAAATTCCGTAAGTTTTATTATGTCAACTAATGATTGTGGAATTTTTGTGATGACTAGTATGGTTTAATTGGGGGTTAAAACCAAGAGCAAGATGGATCAGGGTTCAGATTCTGTAAAATATTATTCATTTTTTTAGTGGAGTTTAGCTTTTCTGGCCCTGGCAGCATAAAATATTTAGCTACCTGGAAATTGACCAATCGAATTCAGCACAGGATGTCTTCATTCCACACAAATTGAAGTGTAACTATGGTGCTGTTGCGCTTAAATGAATTTTTGGGTATAAGAATGTAATTTGTACTTAAAAGTTTATGACGCTTTAAGGATGCAGGGGATAGTACTTTTAACCAAAATCTACGGCAATTGACAGTGTTTCTATTTATTGCTATTATTTAGTCAAGGACACTACAAATCAACAAATGAAAGCGATATGAAAGTGAAATAGTAATGAAATTGTCAGTTAATACATAAAAATGGTATTTGTTGCTCACTAAAAAAAAAAAAAAAAGGTTTACATCTAGAAATTTCAAATTCAAAATACCACTAAATTGTACGGACGGTACTACACTTCCACAATATGGAATTTACAAAAAGCAAAACACAGGGACAAAACTGAATAAAAGCATTTCATCTGCACATAACATCCTACCAGAAAACGCTTTCAACAGCTCTAATGACCATGAAAATTTTGTGCATTAACTCTTTACATGGGGACTGCCATTAATCAACTGGTATCCTATGTCGAAAAACACAGGGTCAGTACAGGAACGTACCTGTGGCGGTAGCAGCTTATAATCTCAAATCCAGTGTACTTTTGCAGAAAAGTTTTTACAGAAATGAATCACCTTTGAAATTATACTGAAGAATTGTCAGTCATTTTAGTTATAAAGTCTCTTTTTTTTTTTAAATATCACCATACTGCTCTACTAATAAAAAAGGGAGGGGGACAAATAGAGGCTACTATCCCCTGCATCCTAAGGCCTGTTTTAAAAAAAATATAATTCTAAGAAAAAATGTGACAAAACCAAGATCACGTCATATTTATGTTTACATTTTTGCATGATAACGATAAAGAATAAAAAGGTAATAATAAAAGTCATTTAAATTTTAACGGTAGTCAGATATTTCATCTCTTCATCTTTATTTTTTTGTCAACAATTGAATTAAGGACAGTGTAATTTAAACATACATGGTACCCAGGCATGGCACCTTAAAAATAGATTGAACTAAAAACCATAGTAACAATTTTATCTTTTCTGTTGTATTTTCTCTCAGTTAAACATGTCTTAGACACCCAGCCATAGAAGTGATTTAAAAGTGCCATCTCTGGGTGCCATGTATGTTTAAATGGAACAGCATTAATTTAACCTTGCATTTTCACTGGTGTTCTATGGATACTCATTGTTATATGCATGCTGTACTATATAAATTTACATTAGTTTGTCAGTGTTATTAGTTTGTGTCGGTTTGATATTCTTTGGTTTATAGTACATGTATTTTATTTATTTCAATTTATGACCTAGTATTATTTTAGTTTGTCTTGCAGTCATTTTATTTGATCAATCAAGTTGCATCGCCTCTCAATTTTTGTGTAAAACATATACTGGCAGAAAAAGTTATCATTATCCTTTAACAATGTAATACACATGATATATTTTATTATATTATTTTTGACAACATGAAATTATATTTGTTTGTGATTCAAAATCTGCCAACATTTATAAGATAAAATGTATCTTTAAACAGCATTTTTCATCATTTTTGCTATTAACGAATATACAAGATTGCAAGATAAACTGTATAAAAATATATTGTCACTGGTTGCACATGGCTCAATCTGATAAAAATCTCATCTATCACTTGCTGTCCTTTACTGACATGTCACAGTGTGGGAGATCTGAAGAGGCCCAATGAAAGGGGAGCAAGCTTAAGATGTGATTTAATCAGATTGCACTTGGCTCAAAAAACAAACGAGAAATGACCCGTGAAGCTCTAATTAGTGTTTGTTTTTATTAAGCCTCAGATGCATTCAATTTAATTTTTAGTGTATTTTCTGTGACAATGTATGTTAATTCTATATTTATTGTATTTTAGTGTATTTTCTGTGACAATGTATGTTAATTCTATATTTATTGTATTTTAGTGTATTTTATTAAATTATTTCAGAATCGTGATATACCTATGTTGTTACATCCTGTTGAGGTATTATTTTATTTTTTATTTATTTTTGGAGTGCATGTATATATTGGAGGCATGGTGTATGTTTTATTTTTGATAGAGAATCGTGACGAGAAGACATATATATATGTATTGTGTCGTGACATCTGCTCGGTCATGCAATAAAGTCGGTCATTTGTTTTGATTTACTATTCTCACGCAGCACGAGGCCAATGACGTATATTTATAACGTATTTAGATGCCGAAGCAGTTTTTTAAAACTTGAAGATTATAAAATGCGATCAAAACAGTTAAGATTGAATTGAACAAATTCCATGCAAGTAAAAAAGCTCCTTTTTACTAATGTCCTTTTTACCTGGTCATTCTGCCTGTGAAATCTATTTTAAGCGATGGTATTCCTCAAGCATTTTTACCTTTCCGGTTTGTTGACATAATCGTCATCACAGTTCATGACCGTTTCTGGAATGTAGGCCAAGCAAATTGTATTTTAAAATACTTTGAAACTATGATGATTGATCATTCAGATTCCACCATTTTCTAGAAAATGGCTGATTTTACCGGGAAAATACATACAAGTGCTCTCCATTAGTCACAAAATGGCAGATTATTTTACATTTCCACTGCTGCTTTAATAACAAATATACCCTTTACTTTTTGTGGTAATGAAATGAAATTCACAGAGAAGATAGAAAAAGAATTAATTTAACAGCAATAATCAAAATTTATAACATAAATTGAACAGAGAATTAAATTAAACCAGACAGAAAAATGAGATTATCTGGGTAAAAAAAACCTCATTACATTTAGGGGAAAAATGAGTTCGTCATTCAGTAAGCAAAATGTCATCCTATGGTTATAAATATCCACCATCACGTGATATAAACAACTACACAAATCCTCAATACACAAAGCTCCCATTACACAGAAACGGAATGAAATCAACAACAGAGATATCTATCGATAATAACCTACCAAGATGAAAAGTAAAACCCTACAGTTATAAATAACAATATGGATACTGCAGTAACTATCATTAATTTAGTAACAACTCATTTACAGTACACAAAACGTAACATCTATCGCGTGATCATGTGACACTCGATGTACACAAAAAGCTCCCCCAATCCACAGAAATGATGGAAATATTATTTACACCAGTAATAAACAACAAAGACTTTCATTAAATATTCTAATTTATTATTTACATTCATGCATTTACTTTATCAACATATCAGCAATATCAGCTCCAGGTAAACAAAATGTCAATGTCACGGCACCTGTAGTCTATACTTCCGGTCTGAATAGCATTTCGTTTTATCGCAAAGTCCGCTTAATTGCAAATTTTTCTCTGACAAATAGGCTTTGCAAATAAGCGGAATCTACTGTATTACAAATAGCATCAACAAAACTGTATTGTTACCACTCTGTGATAATAAATGTGATTAAAATAAATTGAAATCAGTCATTAATTGTTTTACCAAAATATGGCAGAATGTAGTCAGTCTAAGAGATTGTATTGACAAAAGCAAAAACACCAAATTCACTGGATTAAATACTTTATTATATGGGTAAGCAAGTTTAATATTTGCATCAAATAATTAATTTTTAATTCTTCAATTTCAAACTATTTAAAAAAAACATCTTTTGAAATTTTTCAGACAAAACAATTACACTGAAAAAGCTAAAATACTGTACTTTCTTAATCTGGTTTACTTTTTAAGTTTGGTTGGCCTATGACAAAATCATGTGCTTTATTGACCTTTGACTGGCCTTATGTGACATAATAGGATGCCATTTGGAAAAAGGGTAGTAAGCAAATATGGGACAGTGTGTTATTATTATCGATCTTTTTTCCATGGAACTTTACACAAGCAAGAATAGATGAGGAACATAATTAAAAAGAAAAAAGTGTTTACTTTTCAAACATGAAAAAAATAATCAAACATTATCCAATGACTGACTGACCGACTTATTGTCATATGGGGATATTACTAAATTCAAGTTTTACATTTATTGAGAAGAAATTACAACTTAGAATTAGAAATACAGTCCATGTATATTTTTTGGTTGGGGATGGGAAGCTGAGGTGGTAAAGATGTGCAGTTTTGTTTTAAAAGTTAACACTAAACAGTAGCAATTGTTAATTTAAGAAAAAAAAACTACCGTTGTAAAATTGAAGTCATTGTATAGTATAAAATGTACCTTTCAAACCCCATAAAAATTATTTGTTTCAGTTAGAAGCAGCAATTTAAATTAACATTGGGCCAAATTCTATTCTGGTAATTTAAATTTACTGTATTTACAAGCCATTTTGAAATATTATATTTGGGGAAACAAAGAAGATCTCTGATATAACTTTCATTAAGATTAATTAAACTTGTATTCGTGTATTTTGAATTTTAAAATCTGAATTATTGTTCTCCATAAAAAAAAAACCCTAAAACACACACTCAGCATATTTGTTACAATTAGTTTGAAAGCCAGTGGTGCCATAGATTTTAAATGCCAATTTATGTGAATCAAAGGAAACAATAGTTAGCTCTATCATTATTACGTATGTAAAAACACAAAACAGTTTTTGCAAATTATAAGTGGTATGTTTTTCTCAGAATTTTTCTGAAATATTTATATTGCTTCATTTAGCTGTGTATTTGTGCTTGTTGTCATGGTTACTGATGGCTTCATTATATCTCGTTTAACTAAAGATTTATAACATATATATTTTCAGTAATTAATATAATTTATATATTGTATATACATGTAATAAGTATTAACATGTTGAGGTAAGATGGTTGTGTCAGTAATGTTAAGTTTTTGTAATTATATCTGTTTGTCAGTAACTATATTTCATGTCTACCATAATTGATACTCACGTTAATTCTGAACAAGTCAGCCAGGCAAATATCACCTGATCTTGTCTTCATTTTCATTTTTCATTGACTGTCTTAAATTCAGTAGAATTTGTATCATGTATAGTCTTCAACTTGTTGAAGATGGTCAGTATTTTGTAGAATTATTTGTAATTAGGTCTATTTCTCAGTTCACCTCCATCTCAATATGTGAAAGGTAAATTTGAATTGCTCAACACATCATCCTGCAGTGCCTATCACCACTAAAGTTGTGAGTTCGAATCTCACTCATGGCAAGATGTACTCGATATAACATTATGTGATAAAGTTTGTCAGTGACTTGTGACAGGTCGGTAGATTTCGGCGGGTAATTCGATTTCCTCCACCAACAAAACTTGCATCCACAAAATAACTGAAATATTGTTGAAAGTGGTGTTAAACACCATAACCCTCCCCTATTTTATCATGAGCTTTGATATTAAAAACCAAAATTATTGTTCCTTAGAAAACAACAAAAAACATAACACTCATCAAAGTAGTTATTATTAGTTTGAAAGCCTGTCAATTTATGTAGGTCACCTTTCATGATCAATTGACTTATTTATTTGTTTCAAGTGTTTTTATGAATAGGTCGGTTTCTAAGTAAACCGTACATCATGGATCAGCTGTACTTAGTTTTTACCTCTGTTCCTTTACTTTGTATTTACGAAGAACCTCAATAACATCTATGTTCCTTAACTTTTCATTTTTTATTCTTCCATATTGAATATAAAGTTCTTGTATATACAGCCATTATTATATAAAAAAATAGTCAACTAACCAACAGTAAAGATAGTATGTCTATAAGTAATGTTACCCAATTAATTAATTTTCTTTTCAGATATCAAGCAGAGATTTCTTGTCAGCAGCCCAGACAAGATGGAGACGTGGACATACCAGAAAACAGGCTCTGGTTCACATGAAAGAATTATTAACGGCAGCAGCTAGAGTTGGTGGCACTACTCATTTGGTGGCTGCTGTGACATCTGTTTTACAGAGAGGCCCATGGTATGTTATATGGTACTACAGTCCCCCTCTTATAAGGACACCCCTACTGCAATCAACAAGCAGCCTTGTAAGAGGGGTAACCACTTTTGAGGGGACAAATTTACTAGCATTTTACTATCTTTTTTTTTAATCTGGCCTGATACAAGGGTTGATCTTTGGTAGGTGAGGCCCTATATATGGGGACTATTGTTTTGTCCAAGGCAATATAATTGATTTTTCTCCCATTATTACAGCGTTTTAACCACGCTGAACCAGTGGTGGAAAAATCTGTAATCCTCTAGAGAATTAAAATGTCTCGTGCCTTTCCCCACATGTTGTCAAATCGGTAATTAAAAGGATTTTGAAATAAAGTTCGTGTTAAATAATGGGAGAAACAAATTCTCCTCCAGTTGCCCTGAAGGAGAATCTATATATATATAAACCTCTATCTACTTGAGATGAGGATTATGTTCCATCTCAGATTACAATGTCATGTGACTAGATATTTTTTCTACCAGATTTATGCAACAATTTCTTCATTATCCATAGAAACAAAGCTTAACTTTTTATTTATTATTGTCTGAATGTATTTTCATTTATTTGTTTTAGTGTTGATGAATTAACATGTGGAGGTATGGTAAACCATGTAAGGGAAGCATTCTCAGAGACGATGACATCACTAGTACAACTGGCTGCCAGATATCCTATAGCATGCTGTAACAGTATAGGACTGATGTGTATTATACCTTACACTAGGTAAATAACATCTTACTTTACTTTAAACAGATTTTATTGTCAAGCATATACAGACAATAGATCAGACACAAGTTATAAACTTACGAGGTCTTCTCCGTTACATATAAATCATTAAAAAGACAATATATTACAAAAACATAACATTATTTCGTTCATAATTATTTGAGAAAAATGACATAATACTGCAAGACATTGTTATTGATGTTGAGTCATTGCCGTCGGACGAATTGGGAGTATATAAACATTAGACAAATCTTTTAGAGTCTATTATGTATCTGTGAACAGCTGCGAAAAATGTGCAGTTGACATCATATGCTAAATCTGAATTTCCATACAATATATTGTTAATGGATATATCTAACCCAAGATCTCTAATATTGTTCAACATAACATTTCTGATTTACAAACAATTTACAGTAAATCAGAAATGTAATGTTGAACAATATCTCAAAAGTGCATGGTCAATACCTCATTCAAAATAATTGTGATACTATTAAATATGACCTTGTCATCTATTATTCTTTCTGATTTTGAATTTCCATTCCCAGTAAGATGTCTTCTAGATAGACCCAAATTATTTTGTTTTGTTTTCTCATAATAGAAATTTTGAAGTTAAATACTGTATTTAAAAATAAATTTTATGAGAGCATAAAAACTGAAATTGAATAAGTTTATTTCTTGGAAAACATGAAGTAATAATATAGTATGCTCATAGTAATTGTTAGATAAATTAACTGATAACTCAGATGCTTGACTAAATCGAACTAAGATAGTAGGTTGTCTGTACATTAGTTAATGGCACAATGTGTGGGGGGGGGGATGATTCTTATTCTCACCATTTAAGAACTGCAGTATTTGAGCTGCATTGCAGATGGTTTGTTGCAATATTCATTTACATCCATATAGTTCATGTTCTGTTTGTAAATAATTTACCTCAACAGTCAGTTACAGTAAATATTAACATTTTTATGTATATTTTAGAGCTGAAGAGAAATGTTTAGTAAGGTCAGGATTGGTACATTTACTGGACAAACTGTGTAGTCTGGCCAACTACAGACTAGATTCTAGTAACAAGGAGACACAGTCTACTCATCAGAAAGTGTCAGCCATGGCCTGGGCAGGATTCCAAGTTCTAGCTAATAGATGTGTTATGTGGGAAACTGAAGATGGTAAGATTCAATGCAAATCAGTAAATTCTAATGAAAGCTACCTTTATTACATAATGTTTTGTTCTCAATAGACAGGTGTTTAGTTTGGACAGGTTATAAATGAAAAGGAGGCAGTATTTGATGTTTGATTTATATATGTTTATTAATCAGTGTTGGTTTAGACATTGTATTATAAAAGGTATTAAACTGGCGATGGCACTCTTTGCATACAAATGATATACTATTTATTTAAAAGTTGTCATTGAAGCACAAGATAAACCCCAATATAGGGTGCTTGGAGAAACTACTGACCTGCCTCAAGTCACTAACAAACTTTATTTCATGTAATTGTACTGAGTTCACATCATCATGCATAGGAAGATAAAACTCACAACTTAGGTATTGTATATGTAAATTTTAATCTAACTTCCAACCTATTAAGGGTCATAGTGGTCCTCTACAATCACTGTAGAATAATTAATATCCTAAAGTTATAGCAACACTACAAACATTTAACTCATGGTAATCATCTTACTATTGCAAGTACTGAAGTACTGTTGAAAGTGGTGTTAAATACCATAACACTTACCTTTACATTTACAGGTACACAGTTTGAACAGTTAGAACATTCAGGATTAGCCAGACAAGTGTCAGTTTTATTGACCAATCATCTGGCTAGAGCTACAGAGTGTAGTGGGAATGAGGCTGCAGGAAGTGAAGCGTTACAAGATGTCTTGAGTTTACTGAATAATTTGTCTCGTAGTAAAATGGGGAAGGCTATTCTAAGTCAACCTGCTTGTGTGTCTAAACTGTTATCACTTCTACTTGATCAGAGGTAAGATGCTAATATTTATTATTTTGTAGAATTAGGTTACATATACTTACTTTCACATCCTTCCCACACCCATAGGCAAAGGGGGAGGGAGAGGTTCCTATGACCCCCCCCCCCCTCCCCCCCTCCCACACCCCTTGGGGAAGCCAAAGAAGTGGACTGTTAAAATGAAGATTATGGTTGAACTGTGACTTAAAATCGGGATTTTCATTGAACTATGATTAATAAAGTCTGGATTTTTCCCCCTGGCTGTAAGATCATCTCGCATTGCAAGTCTAATTGAACCACCTATAGAAAAATTCTAGTTATGGGCCTGCTTTCCCTACTTCCACATCCTTCTATGCATCCATATTCTTCCACGTTCCACATACAATGGACATTTATTTTCTCTTGTATGAAATGTTTTAGAATTTGACTGAATTTAAATTGTCCTCATGTTTTTACAAAGTTTTTGCTGTTTAAGATCCAAAATCCCATGCTGGACACCACCACCAGCACATCTTAGTTTTAACATTGGGTTTTATGGGGGACATGTTGTAATAAGTTTTATGTTGATCACAATTCCAAGATGTCCACCACTGACTACACAAAAACTACAAAGTTGATTGCACCAAATTGTACATGAATGATAATTGGATGGTTTCTTACAAAATGTTACACTTTATATGGATCAGCCATCCAAGATGACCACCACCACAGGTTAAAGATTGTCATAGGACCCTATGGGAAAATGATTTGAAAATATATTTCTCTGAATAAACTGAACTGTTAAAAAGGAAACTTGGGTGGAATATTTCCTGAAAATGGATGTCTTTGTTTATGCTTTTTTTGTATTAATCAGTGAAGCAACTCGTTTATTATTCTTCTACAATTTTGATGACGTTTTATTGTGGCCACTTGTTACTGGAAGGTGGTTTGAGATCATCAGTTTATTTTATATTGAAGTAATACATAAAAAAGGGCAGATGCATGAAAAATGTTTTTTTTTAATGTCGAGATGGCCGAATTGTGGCTATTTCTTTATTACTTTTTTTCTGTGTTATATATGTCAGAGAGTATATATTTCTCTAATACTTATCTCTCTTATCTCTTATTTTATTGTACTGTTTATTCTGAATATCAAAAATAATTATGTAATTTCATTTATCATCGACAGACCATCACCAAAGTTAGTCCTGATAATATTACAACTATGTCGAGTAGCTCTCCCATTGATGAGTACAGATGACTGTGAGTATCTAGAACTACCATCCTGGGGACAACATATGCACTCAACACACTGGAGTAATGCAGATTCTATCTCTGATCCACCAGCCAAGATAGTCAGTCTGTTGTTAGCCAAACTTGGAGACTTCTTAGTACCTGGTAAGTACTACACTGCCTGAGCATTATATAATAACGCAGGGTCAGTATTTGATCTGCCAGTCAAGACTGTCGAGGTGTTGTTAGCCAATCTTTAAGACTTCCTAGTACCTGATAAGTACTATATGACTTGTGCATTTTAAATTTGATCTGCCAGCCTGTCAAAGTCTTGTAAACCAAGCTTTGAGACTTCTTAGTATCTGGTTATTAGTGAAATTTAATAGAGAATTCAAGTAATCTTAGATAATCTTGCATCAAAGTACATTGTCAAAATCTGACTTATAGTTATCACTACATGGCTCAGCATATGACTCAGCTGTTTGGTGTCAGTTTTAGGGAGAAAGTTTTCCAGCTACTTATTAATGCTCACTATTTTTCTCCTTATAATACTGGTAACCACATCGGTGGTGTAAATATTCTTCCTCGAATACAGTAGGTCATGCGTTTGAGCCCTGGTCCGCTCAAACCAAAGACAATAAAATTGGTATCTGTTGATTTTCTGTTAAGCACACAGCACAAAGTTAGTTAGAGCAATGACTGGTTGGCTCGGTATAATTTGTCTGGTGTGTCTAGTAGAGTAACATGTCTACCCACAAAGTGTTATTTCAGTGAGCTAGAACTATTGGTCTATTACCAAGCTGACATCATAATGTCATCACTCTAGCCACGTTATGGCTAAAAAAATGGCTCATTTGGAGTTGAACAATAATCACTCACTCACTTTAATACTTGTAGACATTTTTACCTAGAAAATTGCTGAAAATGGCTTAAAGTACATTAAATAATTTAATCAATCATCTGAGACAAGGTATTCTTTTGTTACTTTTAGGTGACTATAGTACAATTTGTAGTAGACGACCTTCAACTGACCCTAGTTCTAGTTGTCATGGTAACACCTTAGGAGATAAAGATAAGAATGAAGACAGTGATATACAGGGTGGCAGATTGTCTGTGTTTGTCCATAAGAGAAGTGATCAGATGTCACAGGAAATTATACAATCTATTTTAAGGTGAGAATTTATGTACAAGCATTTACTTCAGAAGCTGTAATGTACTATTTGGGTGTCTAAAAGAGAGTGATTTTCTGGGAGAGAACTTGAGACCAAAATTAGGATTAAAAGCCTTGGTTTAACTTAAATTTAAGACCTGTTGGACTGAGAATGTTTGCATGAATCCGAGCCAGTTTGTAGTAATTTAGAATATACGTATGAAAATAAATCCAGATAGGAAAAAATGAATGTTTCATATTTAAAATATATGGTGGAAGAAACAGTGCATATACCACATCTACTTTCGTATAGTGCATAAACCTTAGCCTAGATTCTTTATTTTACAGGGCAGATGCACATTATAAACAAGAAAAATGTGTTCACTCTTGTTTAGGAAATATGAAAATAAATTAATAAAGGAAGAAAATATTGCTAAATACAGTTGTATAAGATATATATGGCAGATGAAGCAGGACATAAACTTATATATACCATAGGGACCATCTCTAATCAGAAAAAAATGTTGATTGTTGTAGAACCTTTTCTATCTTTTATTTTTATTTTGTGTAAGTTAAAGGAATTCTATTTTAGTTCTGACACCAGACAGAGTAGACTTGGGAATCTATTGACAGAAAAGGCTGTACGAATGGACAGAGAATTAAATAAGGTATGTGTTTTAGATTATTGATTGAAACTGATATGAATAAATTAATATTTGGTAATAGAATGTGGTATCATGTATTACTTGATCTAGAAAACTGGCTATTAATTAATTATCTGTATAACAATATCTTAGTTTATTGAAAATGTTAAAAGATGAATGAAGTTCACTGTTAAACAAGGTTTTAACATATGATGTTTTACAATGGCTGATATACAGGACCCTGACAATGAATGTCCTTAATGGCTCAGGCAATGACTGTTATACAGGGACTTGACAATAAATATTTGACAGAGTTTAACAATAGCTGCAGTCTTGACGCTAACCCACTTGCCCGAAGCCCGGGACAAGTAAAACTGGATTCGGACAAGTGAAAATTATGAAAGAATTTGTTTGAATAAATAGATATTTTTTCTAAATTTGGCTTTCCGGTAAGTAGGTGAAAAAAAATTAAGGCAAAGACTGATCTGTTGGAAAGAGTCAGACACTTACTGATTTACATGGCCCTGATAATGACTGTGGCCTGACAATGGAGCATGACTTGTGAATTTTTCTTACAGTTTATCTATCTAAAGCTTTTTTCACAATCCTAATTTACAGATAAAAGACTTGTCAGTAGAGTCAAGTTGAACTGACTATTCATGAAATGTTTACTCTTGTTAATACATAAAATTTATCTTGAATTAGAAATTGTATATGGCAGAAAAACATTGTGACAGAAATTACCTTGTGTATTGTTTATTTCTACTGGTTCTTGATTTTTACAATATTTCTACAGGTCTCCTGTCTTTACAGCCATGTTTATTATCATTTTTCAGACAGGAAAGGTAGAAGTTGTCACAGAGGATGCTGTAACAGCCTTAAAGAAGGCAGCTAAATGGGCTCAGTCTGGTTTAGTATTTTCTACTGGTCCCCCTGTAGATATTAGCCCTCCTGAAGCTACTAATGGAGACAAGAAGAAGCAGAACTCTGTCACTATCTGTAGAGAGAAGAATAATGAACTTGCCAGGTATTCTATCTTACATGTATCACTTTTTTACTTTTAATTTTGTGCCAGAATTTCTTTATGCCACACAGCTATGTATCAGGTTCAATAAGTTTTACCTTTGTCCCTTCATATATCTGTATGTACGTCTGTCCTGCATACTTGTTTACTTTAGTAGTTCTCACACTTGACAAGGTGCACTTGATACAATTTTAGGTGATACAAGCTTGTTAGTGAATTGCAGCAGGTTTAAGGCTTTTTCTGGATACTCCACCAATAAAACTCAACACCATGATATTATTGAAATACAAAATGTATTGTATAAATGGTATTAAACTACCATAACCCAACCAGAATTGGACATCATTACAGTAGTTCCCCTCTTATAAGACCACACCTTCTGCCTTATAAGAGGGGAGGTTACTCTTGAGGAGGACATTTCAGTAGTATTTTACTATCTTAGTGCATCAGAAGTCTGGACTGATAAGAGGGGTGGCCTTATAACTGAGGGACTACTATATATAGAATTGACTCCATGTCAAGTGAGAAATCTGGTATTGTGAAAACAGAAGAGATTATGCAAACATTTTGAATATTCACATTAATTATCTAATACATTTGTTATTTTATAGAACTGACCCAGTCAGACCATTTGTAAGTGGTCACGTAGCTAACAGTATGGCAGGAGAAGTCATAGCTTTACTTCATGGATTACTGACAGCACCAGAATCAAACACTGCTCACTCGTGGGCTGATGCAGTACAAAGGGTATAATAATATTTTTTATCATTAATTAAAATAGGTGTAATTTTTATGTGTGAGTAGATACATGTATGATTGATAGTGAGTAGATACATGATAGTTACTGTTTTATTTTTCATCACCCACAAAATGAAGCATGTTGGAATTTTAAAAAATGTAAAAACAATATTGAAATTTTTTATCCAAACTACAATAAATATATTTTGGTAGGGTTGTGTTGATGGGTAGGTATGTATGTAAGTAAACAGGTTATTTTATTTTTTATTTAAATACATATGATATTGTACAATTATCAATGATTTGTGCATTTTCTCTTTGATCTTTACACGCTATAACATCTATTATCAAGCAACTAGTATGATATCAACATAATATTGCTGTTTTCTAACATGACGTTATAATGACATCACGTTACCAAATCCTTGATAACCATACTATCATTGATATGTAATACTTGAGATAGACTTCTCATTACATCTCGCGTCTCGGGCTTCACCTTTGATATGATATTGCTCTGAGAAATCTATTCCCACAAAGCAAGTCAAAGATAGTGGAAACAGGACAAAAAGCCCCCCAATAATGATGAAAAGTAAAATGTTTTTTTTATACATTTTTTTATATTGATGGTGATATTAGATATATTACCAAAAGTATAAAGGAAAAAAAATTGAATAATTCAAAAAATAACTTTAATTTATAAACAAATTATTAGTTTTTCTTTTGTAATTTACACTGTAAATATAAATGTTAATAATAATAAACAAAATGTGAAGAAAAAATTCCTTTATACTTTGATATATCTAATATCACTATCAATATAAAGATAGTATATATGTACGGGTCTAGGACAATAGCCCCCTGGACAATAGCCCCCGGACAATAGCCCCCCGGACAATTGCCCCCCTAGGACAATAGCCCCCTGGTCAATTGCCCCCCATCCCCCAATTTTTTTATTTCATTTTTATTTATTTTTTAAATGAGAAATAAATATGCATAAACTCAGATTAAATTATTCAAATAACTTTTAAGTTGGATTTTCTTCTTTGTATATTAATCACAGGGGCTTGAATCGCTTTCATAGAGGTCACACGCCCTATATACCATATATATATATATATATACTAGCGTCTATGAAAGCGATTCAAGCTATATATATGGTATATAGGCCGTGTGACCTCTATGAAAGCGATTCAAGCCCCTGTGATATTAATCATCAAAAGGATTATACAGCTTGGACAAGTTATGATAAAAATAACTTTCTCTTATTATTTATAGATATTTTATTTTTAGATAGAGTTTAATGATTTCCCAATTAAGTTTAATTACCTTACAAAATTGGTCTTCAAAGAAAAATTATAGAAAGGAATTTGATTAAACAATGATCAAAGCTAAGTACAAAGGTTAATAATTAAAAAGAATTTTGAGAAAAATGATTGCAAGCTAAGTATAAGCTTAGAACTGGCTTAAATAGGAGTGTATTTTGAAGTGAAAGTATAGTAGTGCAATGGAGTTCATAGAGTCAGAAAGGGGTAATCAGAAACTAAATATAAAACTGAACAAAATTTGTGGGGGGCAATTGTCCGGGGGGCTAGTGTCCTGCTCCCCCTCTGGGTCTATAGAGTCAGAAAGGGGTAATCAGGAACTAAATATAAAACTGAACAAAATTTGTGGGGGGCAATTATCCTAGGGGGGGCTATTGTCCTAGGGGGGCAATTGTCCGGGGTGGCTATTGTCCGGGGGCAATTGTCCGGGGGGCTATTGTCCTGCTCCCATATGTACATATTTTTAAGTCGTAAGCTTTGAAGTAGAAACTGTTTATCAAAGATACATTTTGGAACCAGTTTTGTTAATTTGACTATATCACCACAATATTATTGAATTGTTGTTCTGAACCACACACAGAATTTCAATTGTGTGTATTTTTTATTGATTTAAATTCTTATTCTTGTTTTTCAGGTGTTAAATAATGCTCTGTGTTGTCTCCCCTTATTATTGACTTCTATGGAGAGTTTGAGTTCTCCCAGATGTAACAGTAAACAGCTGTTGTTTATGGCTAAGTTAGGAAATGCTGCTCTCTGCTCACTTGGTGGATTTAAAGAAATTATTAAACCTGGTTGTGATGTCAGGGTAGGTATATAATGTTTATATAAATTGTTTATTCTGGTTGGTTGGTTTTATGGTGTTTGACGCCACTTTCAACAATATTTCAGTTATATCGTGGTGGACAGTTTTATTGGTGGAGGAAACCGGAGGACCCGTAGAAAACCACTGACCTGTCGCAAGTCACTGACAAGCTTTATCACATAATGTTGTACACCTTGCCCTGATCGTGATTCGAAATCACCACATTAGTGGTGATAGGCACTGATTGCACAGGTAGTTGTAAATCCAACTACCATACGATCATGGCCACGGCGGCCCCTGTTTATTCTGGATAAGACTGTTGTTTTTATGTGGTATTCTTTCTGTCTACATAAAAGATTTACAGGTAAGTTTTCTTCATTGATTATCACTGTTTTGTAAATTAATACTCACCAATGTCTCATCTTCCCGTTTTCCCCCAAAAAATCATTTGAAAATCTTCCCTTCTGAAACCACTGTCTCGAATTAATTCAAACTTGGTCCCGATTTAAATTTGTATCCAACAGCCCCTATTGTATTGATCTGAGTTTCTGTCCTTTAAAGGGCCAATTTTTTTAATTTAGTTTATAAAGTTTCCTCACAAAAAGCAGTATGATATTTTATCCAAATAACAATATTTCATTTTATGCTATTACAGGTGATAGGGTCAGGAATACACAACACAGAGGGTACAGTCCTGAGTGTTTCCGAACAGACAGGACAGGTCACTGTACAATTGACCACTGATAATGGGTTGTCACCAAGATACAGTGATACTATACAAGTTCCTGTTACCAGATTAGAACCAATCAGAAATAAGGTTAGTTTGTCAGTAATTTATAAAACCAATCAGAAATAAGGTTAGTTTGTCAGTAATTTATAGAACCAATCAGAAATAAGGTTAGTTTGTCAGTAATTTATACATTTTTCCATTGATCTCAATGAGGGATATTTTCAGTATCAATTGACTGACTGATACATATAATAATGGTAGTTATGAAGATCAAGACAAGTCAGTCTGGTACATATAATAATGGTAATTATGAAGATCAAGACAAGTCAGTCTGATACATATAATAATGGTAGTTATGAAGATCAAGACAAGCCAGTCTGATACATATAATAATGGTAGTTATGAAGATCAAGACAAGTCAGTCTGATACATATAATAATGGTAGTTATGAAGATCAAGACAAGCAAGTCTGATAGGACGAGCTGTGATATTTTTGATAATGTATGTCGAGACCTTCAAAACTGAACTGTTTTATCATCATGGTCATTCTTTTGATACTGAAAATATCTCTCAGTGAGATCAAAGGAGAAATGTATTGATCATTGTGACTCAAACCATTATGGTGTTGCTGATAAAAACAGCGTCAGTTTTGAAGTTCTTGACTTACATTATCACAAGTTTTACAGCTCATCCTATCAGACTTGCTTCGATACTAGGGATAATGTCTGCCTTGATCTTCATAACTGCCATTATTCTATATGTAACTGGTATTTACTCATAACAAATGATAAATTTAACTGGTATTTACTCATAACAAATGATAAATTTAACTGGTATTTACTCATAACAAATAATAAATTTAACTGGTATTTACTCATAATAAATGATAAATTAAAACAGGATGCACTTGTAATTTTTAATATTGCTACAAAGTTTTGCAGTCTATTTAGCATTGTAATGAAAGTGTAAATTATTTAATATAGTGGGCATGACATGTTTCTGGATTAACTATCAGGTACAGATTAACTATCAGGTACACTCATAGTCAAAAGATTGGAAAGACAAATAGTATAAAAGTCTTTGATTAACCATCAGCTGCACTCATAGTCAAAAGATTGGAAAACCAAATAATATAAAAGTCTTTGATTAACCATCAGGTACACTCATAGTCAAAAGATTGGAAAACCAAATAATATAAAAGTCTTTGATTAACCATCAGGTACACTCATAGTCAAAAGATTGGAAAACCAAATAATATAAAAGTCTTTGATTAACCATCAGCTACACTCATAGTCAAAAGATTGGAAAACCAAATAATATAAAAGTCTTTGATTAACCATCAGGTACACTCATAGTCAAAAGATTGGAAAACCAAATAATATAAAAGTCTTTGATTAACCATCAGCTACACTCATAGTCAAAAGATTGGAAAACCAAATAATATAAAAGTCTTTGATTAACCATCAGGTACACTCATAGTCAAAAGATTGGGAAACCAAATAATATAAAAGTCTTTGATTAACCATCAGCTACACTCATAGTCAAAAGATTGGAAAACCAAATAATATAAAAGTCTTTGATTAACCATCAGCTACACTCATAGTCAAAAGATTGGAAAACCAAATAATATAAAAGTCTTTGATTAACCATCAGGTACACTCATAGTCAAAAGATTGGAAAACCAAATAATATAAAAGTCTTTGATTAACCATCAGGTACACTCATAGTCAAAAGATTGGAAAACCAAATAATATAAAAGTCTTTGATTAACCATCAGCTACACTCATAGTCAAAAGATTGGAAAACCAAATAATATAAAAGTCTTTGATTAACCATCAGCTACACTCATAGTCAAAAGATTGGAAAACCAAATAATATAAAAGTCTTTGATTAACCATCAGGTACACTCATAGTCAAAAGATTGGGAAACCAAATAATATAAAAGTCTTTGATTAACCATCAGCTGCACTCATAGTCAAAAGATTGGAAAACCAAATAATATAAAAGTCTTTGATTAACCATCAGCTACACTCATAGTCAAAAGATTGGAAAACCAAATAATATAAAAGTCTTTGATTAACCATCAGCTACACTCATAGTCAAAAGATTGGGAAACCAAATAATATAAAAGTCTTTGATTAACCATCAGCTACACTCATAGTCAAAAGATTGGAAAACCAAATAATATAAAAGTCTTTGATTAACCATCAGCTACACTCATAGTCAAAAGATTGGAAAACCAAATAATATAAAAGTCTTTGATTAACCATCAGGTACACTCATAGTCAAAAGATTGGGAAACCAAATAATATAAAAGTCTTTGATTAACCATCAGCTGCACTCATAGTCAAAAGATTGGAAAACCAAACAATATAAAAGTCTTTGATTAACCATCAGCTGCACTCATAGTCAAAAGATTGGAAAACCAAATAATATAAAAGTCTTTGATTAACCATCAGGTACACTCATAGTCAAAAGATTGGGAAACCAAATAATATAAAAGTCTTTGATTAACCATCAGCTGCACTCATAGTCAAAAGATTGGGAAACCAAATAATATAAAAGTCTTTGATTAACCATCAGGTACACTCATAGTCAAAAGATTGGAAAACCAAATAATATAAAAGTCTTTGATTAACCATCAGCTACACTCATAGTCAAAAGATTGGAAAACCAAATAATATAAAAGTCTTTGATTAACCATCAGGTACACTCATAGTCAAAAGATTGGGAAACCAAATAATATAAAAGTCTTTGATTAACCATCAGCTGCACTCATAGTCAAAAGATTGGAAAACCAAATAATATAAAAGTCTTTGATTAACCATCAGGTACACTCATAGTCAAAAGATTGGAAAACCAAATAATATAAAAGTCTTTGATTAACCATCAGCTGCACTCATAGTCAAAAGATTGGAAAACCAAATAATATAAAAGTCTTTGATTAACCATCAGGTACACTCATAGTCAAAAGATTGGGAAACCAAATAATATAAAAGTCTTTGATTAACCATCAGCTACACTCATAGTCAAAAGATTGGAAAACCAAATAATATAAAAGTCTTTGATTAACCATCAGCTGCACTCATAGTCAAAAGATTGGAAAACCAAATAATATAAAAGTCTTTGATTAACCATCAGCTGCACTCATAGTCAAAAGATTGGAAAACCAAATAATATAAAAGTCTTTGATTAACCATCAGGTACACTCATAGTCAAAAGATTGGAAAACCAAATAATATAAAAGTCTTTGATTAACCATCAGCTGCACTCATAGTCAAAAGATTGGAAAACCAAATAATATAAAAGTCTTTGATTAACCATCAGGTACACTCATAGTCAAAAGATTGGGAAACCAAATAATATAAAAGTCTTTGATTAACCATCAGGTACACTCATAGTCAAAAGATTGGAAAACCAAATAATATAAAAGTCTTTGATTAACCATCAGCTACACTCATAGTCAAAAGATTGGAAAACCAAATAATATAAAAGTCTTTGATTAACCATCAGCTACACTCATAGTCAAAAGATTGGAAAACCAAATAATATAAAAGTCTTTGATTAACCATCAGGTACACTCATAGTCAAAAGATTGGAAAACCAAATAATATAAAAGTCTTTGATTAACCATCAGCTGCACTCATAGTCAAAAGATTGGAAAACCAAATAATATAAAAGTCTTTGATTAACCATCAGGTACACTCATAGTCAAAAGATTGGAAAACCAAATAATATAAAAGTCTTTGATTAACCATCAGCTGCACTCATAGTCAAAAGATTGGAAAACCAAATAATATAAAAGTCTTTGATTAACCATCAGCTACACTCATAGTCAAAAGATTGGGAAACCAAATAATATAAAAGTCTTTGATTAACCATCAGCTGCACTCATAGTCAAAAGATTGGAAAACCAAATAATATAAAAGTCTTTGATTAACCATCAGGTACACTCATAGTCAAAAGATTGGAAAACCAAATAATATAAAAGTCTTTGATTAACCATCAGCTACACTCATAGTCAAAAGATTGGAAAACCAAATAATATAAAAGTCTTTGATTAACCATCAGCTGCACTCATAGTCAAAAGATTGGAAAACCAAATAATATAAAAGTCTTTGATTAACCATCAGGTACACTCATAGTCAAAAGATTGGAAAACCAAATAATATAAAAGTCTTTGATTAACCATCAGCTGCACTCATAGTCAAAAGATTGGAAAACCAAATAATATAAAAGTCTTTGATTAACCATCAGCTGCACTCATAGTCAAAAGATTGGAAAACCAAATAATATAAAAGTCTTTGATTAACCATCAGGTACACTCATAGTCAAAAGATTGGGAAACCAAATAATATAAAAGTCTTTGATTAACCATCAGCTGCACTCATAGTCAAAAGATTGGGAAACCAAATAATATAAAAGTCTTTGATTAACCATCAGGTACACTCATAGTCAAAAGATTGGAAAACCAAATAATATAAAAGTCTTTGATTAACCATCAGCTACACTCATAGTCAAAAGATTGGAAAACCAAATAATATAAAAGTCTTTGATTAACCATCAGCTGCACTCATAGTCAAAAGATTGGAAAACCAAATAATATAAAAGTCTTTGATTAACCATCAGCTGCACTCATAGTCAAAAGATTGGGAAACCAAATAATATAAAAGTCTTTGATTAACCATCAGGTACACTCATAGTCAAAAGATTGGAAAACCAAATAATATAAAAGTCTTTGATTAACCATCAGCTGCACTCATAGTCAAAAGATTGGAAAACCAAATAATATAAAAGTCTTTGATTAACCATCAGGTACACTCATAGTCAAAAGATTGGAAAACCAAATAATATAAAAGTCTTTGATTAACCATCAGGTACACTCATAGTCAAAAGATTGGAAAACCAAATAATATAAAAGTCTTTGATTAACCATCAGCTACACTCATAGTCAAAAGATTGGAAAACCAAATAATATAAAAGTCTTTGATTAACCATCAGGTACACTCATAGTCAAAAGATTGGAAAACCAAATAATATAAAAGTCTTTGATTAACCATCAGCTACACTCATAGTCAAAAGATTGGGAAACCAAATAATATAAAAGTCTTTGATTAACCATCAGCTGCACTCATAGTCAAAAGATTGGAAAACCAAATAATATAAAAGTCTTTGATTAACCATCAGCTACACTCATAGTCAAAAGATTGGAAAACCAAATAATATAAAAGTCTTTGATTAACCATCAGGTACACTCATAGTCAAAAGATTGGAAAACCAAATAATATAAAAGTCTTTGATTAACCATCAGCTACACTCATAGTCAAAAGATTGGGAAACCAAATAATATAAAAGTCTTTGATTAACCATCAGCTGCACTCATAGTCAAAAGATTGGAAAACCAAATAATATAAAAGTCTTTGATTAACCATCAGGTACACTCATAGTCAAAAGATTGGAAAACCAAATAATATAAAAGTCTTTGATTAACCATCAGCTGCACTCATAGTCAAAAGATTGGAAAACCAAATAATATAAAAGTCTTTGATTAACCATCAGGTACACTCATAGTCAAAAGATTGGAAAACCAAATAATATAAAAGTCTTTGATTAACCATCAGGTACACTCATAGTCAAAAGATTGGAAAACCAAATAATATAAAAGTCTTTGATTAACCATCAGGTACACTCATAGTCAAAAGATTGGAAAACCAAATAATATAAAAGTCTTTGATTAACCATCAGGTACACTCATAGTCAAAAGATTGGAAAACCAAATAATATAAAAGTCTTTGATTAACCATCAGGTACACTCATAGTCAAAAGATTGGAAAACCAAATAATATAAAAGTCTTTGATTAACCATCAGCTGCACTCATAGTCAAAAGATTGGAAAACCAAATAATATAAAAGTCTTTGATTAACCATCAGGTACACTCATAGTCAAAAGATTGGAAAACCAAATAATATAAAAGTCTTTGATTAACCATCAGCTACACTCATAGTCAAAAGATTGGAAAACCAAATAATATAAAAGTCTTTGATTAACCATCAGGTACACTCATAGTCAAAAGATTGGAAAACCAAATAATATAAAAGTCTTTGATTAACTATCAGGTACACTCATAGTCAAAAGATTGGGAAACCAAATAATATAAAAGTCTTTGATTAACCATCAGCTACACTCATAGTCAAAAGATTGGGAAACCAAATAATATAAAAGTCTTTGATTAACCATCAGCTACACTCATAGTCAAAAGATTGGAAAGCCAAATAATATAAAAGTCTGAGAGATTAAGTAAACTAAAGGAGAAGATGTTCTAAGTTGGAAAACTTGTATCTGATCCTATTGTCATGTTTTTGGACAATAAAATGTGTTTAAACTAAGTAAACTAAAGGGGCCTAAACAAGATAGCCAGAATTGGCTGATGTTACCTGTGCCTGAGTGATTGATTGTTTAACATCATGTGATCAGTTTTTCAGCTGTATTTATGACAAAAACAAGTTTACTAACAATAAATCATTTAGGTAAAAGGTAAGACTGGGATAGGTCTTTGGACAGCTGTTTTGACTGCCACAAATAAATCTGTAGATGATGGATAGGGTCAGGAAATTTTGCCTCACACACAGGCCACCAACGACCACTCCAAGCAAACTGTTTTTATTTAGAGGCTGTTACAAGATGTCTTTAACTTACAAGGAGTGCAGCATTAAAATTCATAACACCAGAATTGTCAATGAAATGTTCGGACAAAAAGTCCAGATTGATTTACTATTGAACCCTATGGAATAATGGAATTAAATATAAATTGAGGTCGTATTCCAGTTTATATCACAGTACTTTGAAATTAAGCAGTTCTTATGGTTTTAACACATTTTAGCACGAGTTTGTATTCATAATAAAAAAAAATAGCCAATTAAAACACTGTATCAAATATGTAATTACTTCCTGTTTATGCCCTTTGATTTTCATGCTCGCAGATACTTTTAAATGATTTGACTTTCCAATCTTTTGACATTGAGCGTACCTAATGAAGGTTATTCCAGAAACGCATCGTGTGCACTTAATTTTATATCTATGTTGGTTTTTTTTGTTCTGATTGGACAATTTTGGAATATAAGTATAAAAATCGTATTCAAAAGTCTAGGTGCTTATATACTGATACTCAATTGTTTTCTTAAGGCCCTTCCAACACTTTCCGTAAAAATTCCCATTCTATTTTGCACTTTCGATCATATTAATAGGAAAAGAAAAACATTTATATTTGTTCATTCTCAGAATTATTTTTTTCATCTTTTCCAGATATACAAATCACACCACCTCCCGAGTACAGAGGCTGTTGTCATGGCAATAAAGTCTATCCTCCTTCCACAAGATGACAACTTATCAACCTTACAGAAGAAATTCCCACTGATAGGAGATGGCAATACAATAAACAATGTAACATGTCGAGTAGTTGCTGAACTACAGACGAGAGCATGTATGGTGCTAGCCTCATACCTCAATGATCTGAGTTTTTCTAAAGAGTTCATACAACATTGTGGTAGTACTATAGACGTACTGAAATCGTTAGCCAAGGAGTGTAACACTGGAGACAGGCTAGCTGTGATAGAGGACCATTGTACAAGACTGAGGTTGTTATACAGAGATTGTGCTAAACCTCCACCTCCTCCCAGTAAGGTGGATAATAGGATGGTAGGTTAAGATTGATATACAGAGATTGTTCTAAACCTCCCTCTCCTCCCAGTCAGGTGGATAATAGAATGGTAGGTTAAGATTGTTATACAGAGATTGTGCTAACCCCCCCCCCCCCCCCCCCCCCTTCTCCCAGTAAGGTGGATAATAGAATGGTAGGTTAAGATTGTGCTAAACCTCCACCTCCTCCCAGTAAGGTAGATAATAGAATGGTAGGTTAAGATTGTGCTAAACCTCCACCTCCTCCCAGTAAGGTGGATAATAGAATGGTAGGTTAAGATTGATATACAGAGATTGTTCTAAACCCCCCCCTCCTCCCAGTAAGGTGGATAATAGAATGGTAGGTTAAGATTGTTATACAGAGATTGTGCTAACCCTCCCCCCTTCTCCCAGTAAGGTGGATAATAGAATGGTAGGTTAAGATTGTGCTAAACCTCCACTTCCTCCCAGTAAGGTAGATAATAGGATGGTAGGTTAAGATTGTTATTCAGAGATTGTGCTAAACCTCCACCTCCTCCCAGTAAGGTGGATAATAGGATGGTAGGTTAAGTTTGTTATACAGAGATTGTTCTAAACCTCCCCCTCCTCCCAGTCAGGTAGATAATAGGATGGTAGGTTTCAACAACCTATTAAAGTATATGTGTATTAGATGTATCAATTTTCTTTTAGTTTCTAATATTTTTCTTTTAGATTTTAGAACTGTTCTGACTGTTACTTTTTTTTTGTTCTTTCTTAAAAACTTAAAAACTAAAAGTACCATGTATATACATATAGAGATCAAAAATCTTTTAAAGTATCTCAAAGTTGTATCAAGTAGACTTGGCCATGAATGTTAATACAACTTGCAATTTTGTAGTGATGGGCGCTGATTGCATATGTGCATGTCAATCCAACTACCGTATGATCATGGCCATGACTCCCTGAAATACACAGAATAGTTTTAATGTATCATTGACTATGTAAACAATTTATTGTTTCAACCTTGACTTTTAACTAGTATTCTAATATGACGTCTTTCAAACGCTTTGAGTCCAAATCTGTGGTAAAAATAATATTTATCTATGACCGATTACGTCATAGATAGACGTGGTCTGTGCTTGTAAAGCGGCTGTTCCATGACACTCCCTTGTAAAAGATGCATAATGATAAGTGTGCAATACACAAAATAAATAAACAATAAACAGTCGTGTATTGGAAATCGGCTCAGGCGATATAGAAAACAGATAGGTATTATAAACCTGTATCCCTTGCGAAGATCCAGAATAACGTATAGTATTCTTGCATATCCCTGGTCTAAAAATCGCACAAATTAAAATTCCGCGAAATGTTGTTCATGACTTTGGTATATAAACAACATGACGTCATATGAAGACTTCCAGTTTAGAACGTAAAGATCCTGACATTTTTTTGGCTTTGTGTACGCCTCCTTGTCAAAGTGGAATTTGCAGTATATTCCCTTTCTTTTGAATTGATGTTCATGAATGACAACATTTAGTAATCTCAAAACATATTTACCATCGGCATTGAAACACCTTTTCGGTTGTCATTTCAAACATCTTTGGAAAAAATGGAATATTATTGTAACATTTCAGCCTGGTCAATTAACGGTACAACCAAAAACACTGGATGACCTAGGCCGTTTTGATTTGAAAATGTTCCGTAATTGTCCTATTAGAATCGAAATAATTACCGGTAACCATATATTTATATTGTTTTTACCACAGGTTGGCACTTTATGCCTTCATTTTACCCCTCGCTACCGCTCGTGGTAAAATATTCGGCATAAAGTGCCAACCCGTGGTAAAAACAATACAAATATATGGCTACCGGTAATTATTTCTTAATTATTACATGTACCTGAAAAAGGAAGATACTCAACTTTGAAGAAATATACAGCGAAATTATACTTCGCAAAAAGGTAAATGCATCTCTGTGTCTTGAAATCTTCACCTGATATATTCTTTTGATGTAGTCCATCATTTCAATACGGATTCATTTTTATTCATTGAATACTACTTTTCATGTTTTTCATTGGTGCAATTAAACCATGAAATTAAATGCACCACGAAAAAAGTTGTTAGCAAGTATCAATAGGACAAAATAAAGATCAATGAACATCTGTTTTTCTGTCAGTCCACGAAAATTGATACTAACGAAAATAAATCCACAATTCGTTTATTTTTAGCAGCGTGTCATGCAAGATTTTACTGGAATTTTTTTAGCAAAATATGTCAAACTGTTGTATTTCCTGGTCTCACTAATGTTTACTTTTTACAGACAAAAGAAATGTTATGGGACCCCAGTAGATTATTTCCACCAGTAAGAACATGTGTATTTTCTCACAGTGTAACAGGTGTAACATTCCTGGGGGATCCAAACACAGGAAGTGGATTCCCACGTGGAACAATGATTTATGCCAATCAGGCTCTTCCACAACAGGTAATTAAAAGTAGACACATTTAACTAAGTATGATTTGAAGTCAAATGAAATTTAAATATTTTAATTTTAAAATACATTTACTGGACTTAATTACTCTAAAGATTTGTATATATTACTTTTTATTTAATTATCAAATTATGAATATACATTTTTTAACTTGTTTCTCTGATGCTTTTAATATAATTGCAACAATTTAAAGATATATGTTATTGTTAAATCAGTTGACCTGGTTTTTATAGCAGCCCTGCTTAAAATGTAATTTTTCTGAAAAGGAAATTTAGAGATGTTAAATAAAATACAATATTTTTTTAAAATGAAATTTAGAGATGTTTAAAAGCATACAATGTTAGAGGACCATTGGGGAGCGTAATAACATTTTAAAATTTGAGAAAAATTTACTTTGTACCTCATCTACAGGAAATGTTTTGAAAATTTTGTTTCTGTTATGATTAAATTCAAGTTGATATACAGAGAATTATTTTTAAAACTTTCAAATCCATATGGTTTTATATTTCAGAAGATTTAGCTTTGATCTTTGATAATGTTAAAACTGACATCTTTTATGTTCTATTGTATGTATATTTTCAGGCACCATCATTTTATTGGGAGTTAGAGATTCTGTCATTTGGTGACAGTCAGGATGAGAGTTCAGCTGTTATATCATTCGGCTTTGCCCCCGCTGCTGATAAAAAAGATGGAGCTTGGACTAATCCCGTAGGAACCTGTCTCTTCCTTAAGTAAGAAAATTAAAACTATATGTGAATACTGTAAATTACAGTGAAACCTGTCTAAACCGAACCCTGAGTAAACCAAAAACCTGTCTAAACTGAACCCTGAGTAAACCAAAAACCTGCCTAAGCTGAACCCTGAGTAAACCAAAAACCTGTCTAAATAGAACCCTGAGTAAACCAAAAACCTGTCTAAACAGAACCCTGAGTAAGCCAAAAACCTGCCTAAGCTGAACCCTGAGTAAACCAAAAACCTGCCTAAACTGAACCCTGAGTAAGCCAAAAACCTGCCTAAACTGAACCCTGAATAAACCAAAAACCTGTCTAAACTGAACCCTGAGTAAACCAAAAACCTGTTTAAACGGAACCCTGAGTAAACCAAAAACCTGTCTAAACTGAACCCTGAGTAAACCAAAAACCTGTCTAAACAGAACCCTGAGTAAGCCAAAAACCTGCCTAAACTGAACCCTGAGTAAACCAAAAACCCACCTAAACTGAACCCTGAGTAAGCCAAAAACCTGCCTAAACTGAACCCTGAGTAAACCAAAAACCTGTCTAAACTGAACCCTGAGTAAACCAAAAACCTGTCTAAACAGAACCCTGAGTAAACCAAAAACCTGTCTAAACTGAACCCTGAGTAAACCAAAAACCTGTCTAAACTGAACCCTGCGTAAACCAAAAACCTGTCTAAACTGAACCCTGAGTAAACCAAAAACCTGTCTAAACTGAACCCTGAGTAAACCAAAAACCTGTCTAAACCAAACCCTGAGTAAACCAAAAACCTGTCTAAACTGAACCCTGAGTAAACCAAAAACCTGCCTAAACTAAACCCTGAGTAAACCAAAAACCTGTCTAAACTGAACCCTGAGTAAACCAAAAACCTGTCTAAACTGAACCCTGAGTTAGCCAAAAACCTGTCTAAACTGAACCCTGAGTAAACCAAAAACCTGCCTAAACTGAACCCAGAGTAAACCAAAAACCTGCCTAAACCGAACCCTGAGTAAACCAAAAACCTGCCTAAACTGAACCCTGAGTAAACCAAAAACCTGCCTAAATTGAACCCTGAGTAAACCAAAAACCTGCCTAAACTGAACCCTGAGTAAACCAAAAACCTGCCTAAACCGAACCCTGAGTAAACCAAAAACCTGCCTAAATTGAACCCTGAGTAAACCAAAAACCTGCCTAAACCGAACCCTGAGTAAACCAAAAACCTGCCTAAACTGAACCCTGAGTAAACCAAAAACCTGCCTAAACCAGACAGACTTAACAGTCCCATCTACTAAATGTCTGTGTAATTTGAACCTGTGTAAACCAAAGACCTGTCTAAACTGAACAAATTCTAAAGAACCTAGACAGGATTGATGAATTCAACTAACATTATTTATGCTTGTAAAGAACTGTAAATTTAATTTCAATAATAGATATATCTTATAAACCATGGCAGTGACGAAACAATGACTACTCGGCGAGTGATATCCTCTGGGACTAATAGTCCAACAGCAGAGATGTCAACCTATTAACTGTTGAATATGACATAATTTAAATAACACAAAATCTTTAACTTTTGAAAAGATTTGATCATTCCTTTCATCAAATTAATCGTTAGTGATCTTGCTAACATTAGATTACAGTAATACAGTGAAAGCTGTCTAAACCAAACCCTGAATAAACTGGAAACCTGTATAAACCAAACTTTAACTAAATGTAGGAAATCTTTGTTAATTTAACCTGTATAAACAAAAAAACCTGTTTATTCCAAACAAAGAAATTGGTCAAAAGTTGGTTTGGTTTAGACAGGTTTCTCTGAATTAGGAATTTTCTATCCATGGTTAAACAAGTAGACTGACTATCTTTTGTATTTTCAGTAATGGCAAGTCTGTTCATTACAATGGTGCTAGTCTTCTCCAGTGGAGGAGTGTCAGACTAGATGTCACACTGAATGCTGGGGATATTGCTGGCATAGGATGGGAGAGAACTGGAGAATCACCTCCCCAGGGTCAGACACCCAAAGGTCGAGTATACTTTACTTATAGAGGACGATTACTGAGTGCTTACATGGAAGACGTATCAGGAGGAATGTTTCCTGTCGTTCATATACAGAAAAAGGTCAGTTTAAAGTTCAAACGTACTTTACAACAAAGCTTGTGTGTATGTACATGTTAGAAGACATGTTGGTGAGGCTACAATAAGGAAATGTATTATTTGATAGATATATTTTGCAATGTTTTTGTCTGATCAGTTGAAAATTTATGTTTTATGATATTTTCTCTCAAATTGTGCTGTGAGATTTAATTTTTTTTTCCCTTCCCTTTGTTTGTATTTTAAGTTTTTGATGTGTTGTTATCTGAAAATTCATAATTATTTTTTATCTAATTAATCTTATGTTAATTATGTATGGTGACCATTTTGAGGATTCCCCTGCCGAACAAAATGCAATTTTTTTCTGTATGCAGAGATCATTTTGTAATGCTTTGTAACATAACGACCACCAATTAAAAAAATTTCAGGGTACCAGAGTAAGAGCTAACTTCGGTACCAGACCATTTGCATATGCCAAAGGTCAACAACACAGGGATGCTGCTGATGAAGCTAATGATTTAACAAGAGAAATTAGAGAAAGTTTTGGACACTTGCCATTTCACCAAGTATCTGAGAGTGAAGATGATGAACCATCAGTTGCCAGTCCAGATGTACCTAAACAAGAAGATTTAAAATCTCCACAGGGACCTCCGTGTAAAGTACCTGAAATACCAAAACCACAGAAAGGTAAGGAGAGGATAATTTCCATGTGTCTTAACAGTCTAATTTTAAAGAGGAATCTTATAATAATAAATGATGAAAGCCGTTTTTATTTGCCAAGATTCCCCTCAATTTCCTTAATAAACAAACTTCATTGGTGGTATAATGGTTAGTGTGGTACATCGTGGGTTAGAGTCCCGATCTGGTCAAACCAAAGATTATAACATTGGTATTTGTTGCTTCTCTACTAAGCACGCAGTATTAAGGAGAAAGAGCAAAGACTGGTTGGCTCGTAATCAGGATAATGTGTCCGAGTGGGGCGACATGTCTATCCCTGGAGCTAGCACTATAAAAATCCAACTAAGCGTTTTGGTCTAGTACAAAGCGGATCTCATCATCATCTCATTGATATAGCTGAAAAATTGCTGAGTTGGCATTAAACAATATTCACTCACTCACTCCTTTAAATACATGACAGCACCTGCATTTGATTAGACAGGTGATAATTAATAAGAATTTAAGGAATCTCACAGATTGTTAAAATGAAAGTATCACATGTATGTATAAGATAATCAACACTTTAGGAAACTCAAAGGATAAATTAACCAATCTCTAACAGTTTGGTTTAAAAATAACATTGCTATGAAAACAACAAAAGGTATGTAACTAAACAAGTGTTCTCAACACTATACTCCTCCTTGCTTACATTTGTATCCACTTGAAATGTCACCATGTTAATACACATACTGGTTTTATAAGCTACAGAGACTACAAGATTATTGTATGACACCATCATGGAAACCACCCTTTTTCATTTTGACAGCAGCTGTTTGACTAATGTATATAAAAATATTTCACTTTGGAGAAAGATATTGTATCAATTCTGATATAAAGTAGAAATGAAAATTGTGGCATTTTATACATTAATTCTTAACACCTTGCGTAAGGCTTAATTTATTTGTTTTGTCTTATATGATATAAACTTATCTATTTTTAAATCATACATTGACAAGCTGTAAATATCCCTTCTTTCTGTTACAGAATATGACCCAGAGTTGTGTAAACAATACAAGCTATTCACCAGTTATGACAACTTCCTGTCTACTGGACCAGACTACCTGTCGTCTGCTACACAGGAAGATGAATCGGATGAAGAACCAGCAGAAGATGAAACACAATCAGAAGATCATTACGCTCTCCTTGTGAAAGCTTGGGAACAAAAAGTATTCCCTGTCATTAGACGAAGATTTAGAAATGAGGCAGAACGAAAAGATGGCTTAGAACAAATCAAAGGAGCTTTACAATTAGGTATGGTATATTTAAGGTTAATCTCCCAAAGACATAGGTGACATTTGCCAATTTTGGCTATCCTGTTAAGGCCCTTTGGTTTACTTGCTCCCAAAGACTTTCAAATTATTTGACTTTGCAATCTTTTGAATATTAACGTACCTGATGAAGGTTATTCAAAAAACGTGTTGTGTGCAAAAAATTTGATCCCTACGTTTTTGATTATTTTCTCTTTTTATTTTAATATTTAGTTTCCTTTCAAATTGTTATCTTTATTGCATCATTTATTTTTGAGATTTCATCTTGACATAGTAAAGCAATGTAATGTTGATTCAAGACGTTTTCGAATATAAAAGTATTTAGAACCTTCCTTGATGTGTAATTTTTTTCAAAACTGTAAAAGGAATATAAAGTAAACAAGATTAAGGTTTATTTATTTTATGTCACAGTTAGTGCATTTTATATATATGGTGTCAATTCTCATTCAGTTGCTACAGGGAGTCAGGTAATAAATATGAGCTTTAACCTTCACCTTTTTGAGTTGGGATGAAATTGAACTTGACAAGTGTACCTATGATTGATTGTTTCCATAATATATTTTTATAAGGTATGACAGATATTGCCAGACAGACAGTTGAATTTCTGTATGAGGAGAATGGAGGTATTCCACGTGACCTTCACCTTCCTACTACAGAGGACATTAAAGAAGACTTGGCTAAGTTTACAATAGAAAGGGTGAGGAAAGGGACTGTTGTTGTCATTAGAAACACTGCAGAGACTAGTACAGCAGGGACTACCATGCTACCGATGTTTGCTGTTAGAAGTATGCTGAGGACATTTGGACTGACAGGCACCGTCTTGGATGTTGAAACTGTAAATATATATTAAACTTTAAAGAAATAACAATAAAATAAAATTGTATATCTTTTGTAATACTGTTATAACAGTCATTGGTTGTCTTGATGGCAAATGGACAGATGTTATTCTTAGAAATTCAATACTTAAAAGTATTCAAGTTACTCAAGTCAAAATAAGTTGAGTGAGAGAGTCAGTGATTGTTGTTTAATGCCAAATGAGCAATTTTTCGGTTATATCATGGAGAAAACAAGTCACATTCAATGAGATGATGACGATGTTCGCTTTGTACTAGACCAACACGTTTAGTTAGATTTTTATAGTGCTAGCTCACTAAAACAACAGTTTACTGGTACACTTGTGGCTCCACTTTGACACATTCAGATTCCGAGACAACCAGTCTTTGTTCTTAGTCCTTAGTGCTGTATGCGTAGCAGAGAAGCAACAAATACCAATTTTTAAGTCTTTGGTTTGACCCAACAGGGATCGAATGCATGATTTATTGAACTTGAGGCGAGTATGGTAACCAATACACTACTGATATGGTTCAAATTAAGTTGAAAACTAATATGAATGGACCAAATGATTACTTTGAGTTGTCTAGGTAAATGACTTTTTTGAGTTTGTGATGACAAAGTGTGACTGTTTATTGAAGGATAGTGTTTTATGAGGTAACTTTCCATAAAATTAAAGAATCTTGTGCAATGCAAGAAAATATATTGGTATTCAAGAAAGTAATGTATTTAATTGAAATAAATCAACTTGTTTTTTACACTGGAGAAATAATAAGAATTTGTTTATGTAGAGGTCTTTAAACATTTGTTTTTGTTGCATTTTGTTCATGGCTTTAATGCTTATATTATTTTCTTTCTTTTTGTCATTAGTCCAGTGAACTTGTACAAGTAGAAACGTATTTACGGAGTGAGGGAGTATTGATACGATTCTGGTACCCTATAGATATGTTAGAGAGACCAGGTCAGGGACTAAGGAAATCTTCTATTACTGGAGGTCAAATTCTAGATACATCAAACACTCATATTCATAGGTAAATTATATTAAACTTTGTTTTATTAAATTTCCTTCTAATAGCTATTTTAGAATAGTGCTCAGAAGCAAAGCATGGAGACCATATGATAAACACCCTGATCACTATTTCCTGTAATCCTTTTGTTCGTTGATTGGTAACGGACAGGAAATAATTCCAAACACCACATACAATGTATAATAATCAATTCAAACTTTGTAGTTTCAAAGTCGAAGGGACATACTACATATTTTAGTTCTAATTAAAAGAGTAGTTGAGATATCATGCAAAATCAAACTAACAATTACTATTAAGGGATGATACAGTAAAGAGAAACCTGTCTAAATTGAACACCTTTGCGTCCACTTTTTTGTTCAGAATCTACAGATTGGACTGGTTAACTTTACAAAGATTTCAGTTATTGAGACTAAATTTAAAGCTCACATTACACAGAATTCATATTTATTCAAGATGGGGTATATACAGGTTTCACTATATATTTATGTCTAGCGTTAGAGTTTTACATATATACTTATGTGCCTCCATCTGTACATCCTGCATTTTATTTCCGTTCAATAACTAGGCAAATCAATTGAAATTTATACACAAGGTCGGGTACCAAAAAAACAGGGCCAAGTTCGATTTCGGACTTCACCACTTTTTCCGTGTTAGAATTATGCCCCTGTTTACTTTATCTGTGTCATCCATGTAACTATGGAAACATTCTGTCATTTTTCATTTTAAATCACTGAAAATGTGAAAAGAAATAAAAAGAAACATCCACAAATTTGTATTATAACATATGACAGTTACAATATTAAAAGATACTGATATTTTATATGACAAGTCAATTAAAAATGTTGAAATGAACAAATTTTTTAATTTAATAATTAGTTTAATAATATACCAACGAGACAAGAATATACTTGAAGTAACGAGAATTTTGAGGCTAAAGATTAAGGATAACTAGGATATACTAATTCTATATTAATTTCTTTCACAGAGAACTTTTAAGGTGTGAAGGAATACTCTCCAGGATGTACTGTAGAACTGCCCTACTGAAGCTGATTGATCACTGTAACTCTCCTGCAATGGAGATTTATTCCTGCTCTGCTAGTCTTGGCTCAGGAATGGCAGCCAGTGCCGCACTCCTCCAACAATTAGATATAGAGAACCTCCAGCTTTTATCTGAGGAGTTATTATGTCCACCTCAACCTCATGGCACAATTCAAAATGCTTCACTAATTACATCCTCATCGTTAGAGTATTGTCTTGCCATTAGTTCGTGTTCCTTGACAAAATTGCTGTATCGTGATGAAGACAAGCTGAAAAGAGAATTGGCTGTTGCCATAGCAAGAGCAGCCAATCAGGGAGAAGATTATCTTATTGAATTAACCAATCAAATCTGTATTTGCTTGCAGGTAGGTCATTCTGTTTTGTATCATTTGTTTTCATCGAATTTATTTCATCAACATAATGTTCAAAGCAAAATTTGCAGTTGTATTATCTAATGGGTCTGTTATCGTTTGATTTGGTTTATGGTGTTTAACACCACTTTCAACATTATTTCAGTTATATCGTTGCGGTCAGTTTTATTGGTGACGGAAACCGGAGTACCCAAAGAAAACCACTGACCTGCCGCAAGTCACTGATAAACTTTATCACATAATGTTGTATCGAGTACACCTCACCATGAACGGGGTTCAGACTCACAACTTTAGTGGTGATAGGCACTGAATGCACAGGTAGTTGTAAATCTAACTACCATGCAATCACGACTACGATGGCCCCCGGTCTGTCATCATCATCTGTCTGTAGACAGAATGGTTTCCTTGTGATAACCTTAATTCTAGTTGACAGTTGACAGATCCTACTGAATTGTTAAACACAGTGACCCTTATCATAGAATAAAGGTGCTAATTAAGCTATCAAATTACTGAATAATTAATTGTAAATTGTTACCAAAACACTGCAGCAAATTTCTTAATAATTAACTTATTAACTGTAAATCGTTACAAAAAAAAACATTGTAGCATTACAAAATGACTGCCATGTTTTCCAGTAAATTACTTCCAGTGAGAGTAATATGTGAATCATTACAGACCAGAACTGACAATCCAAATTCACTGATATGTAATAAGCGGTCACTTATCTTTGGGCTGTCATATTTCTTTTGTCCCAACATTGACGGTTTAATACGTGTTTGACTGTATTTTGTCATAGTGCATGACAGATTAGATTTTGAAATCTATTCAGATTTAATCCACACAATATGGTTTGATAAAATGATAATAAATATGGTGTATCATTTAACATCCACTTTATTATCCCCTCGCCAGCGAAGTTGCGAAGGGATATAGTAACGCTACTGTCAGTCCGTCCATCCGTCCTTCCGTAACATCCTTGTGAACACTCTAGAATCAACATCCTTCAATGGATTTTGACCAGACTTGGTACATACTTAGTCCTTAAGAGAATCTAGAACCCTATTGATTTTCAAGTTCATAGGTCAAAAGTCAAAGTCGCTGGGTCAAATTTTTAGGCAAGGGGATGCGCCATGCTTTGCATTGCCGTTGTTGGATATTATTTTATGCTCAAGGGAAACCTGTCTCAACCAAACCCTGAATAAATCAGAATCCTGTGTGAACAAATCCGGTGTTTGGATTAGATATTAAATATATATACATCTTTCTTCTACAGACGGCCCCTGAGATGTTCCCTTATGAAGAGTTTCCTGTGACCGAGGTCAAGGTCAATACTGATGTACATTTCCCAGGAGCCTCTTGTTTAATTGTTTCCTGTAAAACTGATCCTAAGGTTGCCAAGAAAGAGTATGTATTTTTCTATTTTTGTTTCTGAGTATTCTTTAAATAAATGCATACATTTGGATAAATATTAATATAAACTCATATACATGTAAATTGTCATATGATATATTTGTATGTGCCTGTCGCTAAATTTTTTTTTTAATGGTGGAAAAGATAGAAAATTTCACACAAAAAGTGGTATTGTGGCTTTTTTCTCTATAAAACACTTAAATTTCTCGTCACACAAAAAGTGGTTTTGATTAGTGATATAATAATCCTTTATTCTCAATGGAAATCTACCATTTTACTCATAATGTACATATATTGTGTTTATCCTGCAATGTCAAAAGTCTGATACAACTGTAAAAATTTACTGAAATGAGAAAAAACAGGCGTAATTCTTATCATTTTCAAGGATGTCCTCTCTCATGGACACGTTTATACTGTTACTATTTCTTACTGTTTGTTCTACATGAATCAGGTGCTAATGTTTATTTGACCCCTTTATTAGTGCTCAAAATGACAAGATAAATGGTGAGGTGTACTCGATACAACAATATGTGATAAAGATTGTCAGTGACTTGCAACAGGTCGGTTTTTCTCTGCATACTCCCAATTTCTTCCACCAATAATACTGACCGCCACGATATAGCTGAAATATTGTTGAAAATGGCGTTAAACACCATAAACCACCTAAACCAACCCATGATAAATGGCAAAATAATATATAACAAAACCATTGATTTCTTTTCCAGCACGTCACTGTATAAATCTCCATGGGCCAAAGTTTTGTCTTACAATGGTAACCATGTAAGAAAAAGTGGGCAACCAACTAAGCTTGAGTCTGTTAGTTACCCTAGAGATATAACGTCTACTAGCAACCAGAATGAACAGTATACACCGGCTATTGTTCCTTGTGACAGGGTTCATGTCAAATTAGGTGTTTCCCCACCCCCAGGTGTCATGTTAACCATTCATGCTCTATACCCTCAATTCTTACTAGCGGTGGCATACATAGAAACTTTGATTGAGGAAAAATATGGATGTGGAACAAGGAGTTGTGGCACACGAGGTCATATGAGCTCCTCGTCTAACTTACTCAGTAAAGACTCGTATCAGAGTTTATGGAATGTCGACAATATTAAAATCACACCAGCTGTTTTTAAGCACATGATTGAACTATTATGTCGATACTTGTGGAAGTGTAGCATTCCGTCACTTGTAAAGGAATACATGTTTCACTTACTAGCCCAGTCGTTGAGAATTCTGAATTACAGTGAGGGTTGTTATGGGTCAGTTCTTCCAACAGTACAACCACACTTAAATCTCAACACTGGTTTACTTGTACAGTTTCAAATAGAGTTGAAAAAATTGTACGAAGACGAGACTAAAGGTTGGGAGTCGCTATCGACAGCAAGCGGCGTCGGAATGGGTATTGGAGTTTGTGATAAAGGACGGTTCTCAACTTATTTCCATTCTCTATTGGAAGTCGTACTCGCTACAGCAGAAATTAAATATGATGAGAGATCTAAGACATTTTTTGGCCTGACTTCTGCAGCATTTTTTGGATCTACAGCATCGGGATCCTCACATACTTTAGGTAGTCCCACATCTTCTGCAAAGAAGAAAAAAATCAAAGCCAAGCGGGACAAAGAAAGAGGTGGTGCTGTACCAAAGCGTACGCCCACATCAAGTCCTCGCGTAAGCGAAAGTGACTCATCACATACAGCATCTGCTAGTTCATCTACATCTTTTTCATCGCTTCCACCGACAGATGCTTCAACTTCTTCTTTGTCATCGCCATCACTAATGCCAGAATCAAGCAAAACGTCTTTGTCAGGAACAAAACCAGAGGAAATGTTATGGTTCCAAAGAGCATTGACTGTGTCTCAAATTGTCCGTAGTCTGGCTTTCCGGGAGAAACAAAGTGAATCTTCATTGAATACATCGATATCAGATGCTGCACAAACTCTTCAATTACCTTCAGTATATAATAGGATTTTGGTGATAACAGGAATACCAGAAAAACTGTCTAGAGAAAAATTACGATCAGTAATTCAAAAGGCATGTCGTTCAAATGGTGGTCTGGATAGAGATGACATTTTTATTCCAGTTCATACTGTAAGTCAAAAGGTCAGAGCTGTTGAAAGGTCAGAAAGTCAAGGTCAGGCTGAAAGTGAAAGTACACTTCAGCAAACATCTGAAGCATCAGCTGTTACTATGGAAACAGGAGTACCTGTTTTACTGAATAATGAGGGAGCTATTAAAGGTAATGCTGTGATAAATATAATATCAAAATCAAAAGTAGAAAATATTAGAACATCTCTGTTAAAGTATCTGTCGTTTGATCAGGATGAAACGGGGGACGTACCGGACGAAATGTTTACAGTATCCACAGTTAATGCTATGTTAGTAACGACAGAACCACAAGCTAACGATGTCTTAGAGGAATATTTAAACAGTAAATTTTTCAGTGTGTCTAATCCTAAGGAAATTTGTGACTCTGGAACACTGGCTCTTATTGAAGTGTTTCATAGTTGTTTTATAATGGACCAGCGTCATACTTCTGACGATTCACGACAAGATTCAGGATTTATATGTCTCGGTAAAGATCAAATTCTACAGCATGTACAGGAGAATTTACTGTTTTGTTTCTTCAATAATATCAGACCTCCAAAGAAATCCTTACCTGAACAGGTAACACAGGTGTTGAAGAAATATGGCATGCTGAAATCACCTGACAAAGAAATGTAAGTATATGTAGGATTTTATTAAATTTTTTCAGAAACTTTGAACAACATTCAATCTATTATATCTAGACATTCAGAAGGTTTGAAGATATTATAATAAAACTGGTTGCGTAAAATATATCTGAAATCACACACACTTTTGTTTCTACAGAGATCATATTACAGGTCAAGAGGTTATGGGGAGAAAACAAATCAACATGATCATTCTTTAAATCAGGAAAAAAACCACATATAACAGTGGTTTTTTTTATGTATGAAAATTGATTCTCAAAATAAAAAGATTGATGTTTAAAAAGATCTATATTTGTGATTGTTGGATTTCTAGCCAGCACCAAAGCTAATCTGGAAGATGTGATAATCGGTCCCCAACATACATTGAGAACTCTGTAAGTGAAATAAGATATACAGGCAAACCTGTCCATGCGGTCACCACTATTAAGCAGTCACCTGTATTCAAAGGTCACCCTTTTCTTGTCCTGGCATAGAACATTTCATATGAATTTAACCTCTTTTTAGAGGTCACCTGTCTTATAAGGCCACTTTTTCTTTGTCCCAAAGGTGACCTCTTAATACAGGTTTGACTGTATTTGCCTTTGTACACTGACAGCTGTTGTAGGTCATTTCTGTCATAATTCACAAATATACATTTGTATTTTAGGTCACCTAGTGACAGAAATGGGAAGGGAAAAGGACCTAAGAAATCTCCTAAATCTTCTAAAGAGAAAGTTGTGATGGGAGTTACAGAGAAGTAAGTTATTGACAAGTAGTATGAACATTGGCACAGGCAGGGCCATCTTAATAGCATTATAGGCCCCCTTGCAAAGCAGTGTACTGGGGCCCATACCTACACAGCAATAAAAATGTAAATGTCGATAAAATTACACATATATTTATTGTATTGGTTCTTCCAACAAAATCAGTGTTAAAAAAGATGCTGTACACAACATACATAGATTTGCATGGGGCCCGGGCAACTGCCCAGCGTGCCCATGTATTAAGAAGTCACTGGGTACTGGAGTGATGGAAGAGAAATTGATTTTCAAATTGGAGAATTTTCAATTTTATCATACCTCATGAAGGAAATAAAAAATAATAATAGAGGAGACGACTAATGGTACTGGGTAAAAAAAAAGATTGAAACTAGAGATTATTGACCAATTGATATTAGATTTTAAAAAACCAAGCAAATAAAAATCATTGGTCATTTAATCTTAAGGCTATTTTATTTTCATGTTGATCTTTATTTGCAGATGAACATCTTCAGATATTAGAAACTGTATATTTAAAAGTTTTTTGTTTTTTTTTGTTTTTTTTTTAAACATATTTTTATTGATGAACTACATATTACATTTTTTTTTTTCACAATACAATATAACATAGGATTCAGAAACAAGCGTAATGCTTATATTAATCCGTTTCCTATTTAAAAGTTGAAATAGAATTTGGAGATAATTAAGTAGCTATATGCTTGTCAAAGTTAAATTTTCATATTTCATTTTCAATGTTGCCCCCATTGAGTACAAGTTTTGTTCTTGTATACTAAAATTGCCCATTTAGAATACTGTATTGGACATTCTTACTCAAAAGTTTAATGACTGCAAGTCCTGATTGGATCAATTGTTAAAAAAATATATTTTGTGATGACCAATTGGAATTAGAAAAAATATTTAAAGAGTATTGGCAAAGGTAGACACTTTAAAAGAAATGAACAATTTGATTCAATATTTCCCATCAGTCTCAAACACATATTGCACTGAATACCATTTATCTTGACTATTAATCTTTAACATATGAATTTATTTCAGACCCACACATCGTGATAAAAAACCCAAGAGTAAAGATATGCCTGAGAAATTCCATAAAGAAGGCAGTGACATGGGAGCCAAGGCAGGAAAGGTAAGGAATTAACTATCTATAGGTGAAACACGTCCTCTTATTTTATGAAAGCTCATTTTCATTTTATTATATTAGTAAATATAATTATGTCTCCTATTCTTAGAGTGTTTTACAAGAATGTAAAATTTTCGTATTATTTATAATCACCATGGAGATTAAATTTCTGCATGAGAATTCTTGCCAATATCCTTTCGTTGTCACTAACGACGGAAATTAACTACTTAGGAAATATTTGTTGCCATTTCTGTCGTAGGAGAAGCAAATTCTCCTTTTGCTACCAGTGGATTACAATATTTATCTACTCTCAATAGTTATCCCCTCGCCAACGAAGTTGCGAAGGGATATAGTAACGCTACCGTCCATCCTTCCTTCCTTCCGTCCTTCCTTCCATCTGTCTGTCCTTCCGTAACATCCTTGTGAACACTCTAGGATCAACATCCTTCAATGGATTTTGACCAAACTTGGTAAATATTTAGTCCTTAAGAGAATCTGGAACCCTATTGATTTTCAAGGTCATAGGTCAAAGGTCAAGGTCACCGGGTCAAATTTTTACCGCATAGCATCCTTGTGAAAACTAGAATCAACATCCTTCAATGGATTTTGACTAAACTTGGTACATTCTTAGTCCATAGGAGAGTGGAACCCTATTGATTTTCAAAGTCAAGGTCACTGGGTAAATTTTTTACTGTGTAACATCCTTGTGAACACTCTAGAATCAACATCCTTCAATGGATTTTGACCAAACTTGGTACATACTTAATCCTTAGGAGAGTCTGGAACCCTATTGATTTTCTAGGTCAAAGGTCAATGTCACCGGGTCAAATTTTTACTGCATAACATCCTTGTGAACACTCTAGAATCAACATCCTTCAATGGATTTTGACCAAACTTGGTACATGCATAGTCCTTAGGAGAGTCTGGAACCCTATTGATTTTCAAGGTCAAAGGTCAAGGTCACAGGGTCTAATTTTTAGGCAAGGGGATACTCCACGCTTTGCGTTGCCCTTGTTTAATTTCATATTGTAAAGCTCTCGCTAAAGCTTTAAAGTTTATAAATTTAACTTTCTTTTGTGGAGAAATATCATAATCCACTGGTAGTAGAAGGAGAATCTATATTAACAGTCTGTGCCAAAAACCACTAGCCCTATGCCTCAGTCTAGTAAAAATTGTATAAAATTTGCTTAATCAAATAGAAAAAAATTCTTCTAAGATGCTGTTCTGGCTAGTTTGTCAAAATGTTGTTGGCACAGACTGTATACTGTGAAATCACTTTTGTTCATGGGGTACCAGTTAAGAAATTAAGAATCCAACGAACAATAAAACCTGGGAAGCAATTTGACATCGATATATAGCCATATATACTGTCCTCAAGTGACCTCGACTTTTTGGACCAGCTGCATAGGGTACAGTTGATAATTATAATCACGAAATAAGTACGAGCATACTTTTTAATGGGTTATAATCCACATGAAGATGTTTGTGAATGATTTGATTTTGAATGCATATGTAAATACCACAGAAATGTTTATTTGTGAAAAGATTTTAACAACTTCCGTTCCGGTAAAAAATTTACTCCAAAACCATACACTAACGGTGACACACTTCTAAGTGTTGTATAAACATTTCCCTATTAAATTATAACACCCTTCAATTAACATATTTGATCACCTTTCTTTAAGCAATTAAGTATAAGTTAACTGTACATTTGCCCCAGGATCAGGATTAATCTTTTGACACGACTATGAGTGGTTTCAATCTGAGATAAATTGTACTAAAAGATCGAAATTAATTTGAAGTAATTTTACAAGTATAATCTGTCATTGGAATACAAAATAATGAGAAAAAACAAACTTTATTGTTCTTTTTTAGTTGTGAAGAACAAAAATTGAAAATAAAGTGGAGATTAAATATTTGTAAAACATAAAAACAAATTTAATATATATTGATGGAAATTGCTAATGTACGTGTACATAAAATAAGTGTACATAAAATAATTGCGGACTATTTTTTTTTAATTGTCAAATTCGATAAAATAACACTGATCTATAATTATGAAATTCAAAAGCTGATTTTGTTCCGATTCTAAGTTGATATGTAAAAAAAATAAGCGAGAAAATGAACACATTAATATCCACTTTCGATTACATAATTCTACGGATCATCTGTCTAATGTATTGAAGCTTTCTCGAAGTTTTGATACCCAGTGAAACTTATTATGTTGAAAATATAAAATGAACGAATTTTATTTTGGTACAAAATCCACGAATTTACGAATCCACAAACTTGTAATTTTTAACCAAAACAAATTGATACCCACGAAGAAAAGTACTTTCACAGTATATATTTATCGGTCACTTGTCCTTGACTTTCTCTAGAACTACAGTGTCAACATGTGTCACATCTGGTCTCTGACACTACACAATTTTACACATGCCCAAATATATTTCATGTACAATATTGTACTCTGAAAGGCTTTGTAAACAATGGTTGATGCATCTTCGCTAGCCAAGGGTTACGATTCGGGTCCCCCTTCTCTCCACCCTTGGCAGATCTAGAATACATTTTGAGGATTCGCACTTTAATATTTCATTGGTTACGGCTACCAGTACACGTATCCAATCAGAAGACGTTTTACACGGAACACATGTTATCCACGAAATGTAAACAAAAATGGCACCGGAATGCTCTCATATGACAACGATTTGCCACTTCCCGTTTTGGTTCCAATGAAAACATCTTTCCCGTCTGCCAAAGCTTTGAAACTTTCACTTGGTTGACAGTAAGTGCTTCCAAATTAAATTGATCACAAATAAGTTTTTATTCACTGGGCGCTGCCATTTTCAACTCTCCAACATACGTATAACAAAACGATTCTGATTGGCTGGCGATGACGACTATCTAAGGGGCGCAACTTCGATAAACCACCAGGTGGCATTGCGCGCGAATTTCAAAATGTATTCTAGATCCGCCAAGGGTGGAGAGAAGGGGGACCCGAATCGTAACCCTTGGCTAGCGAAGATGTGGTTGATGTGACATCATCAGAATTGTTTTCATTGTTTTATGTGTTACAGGGTTGGCCTATTGAAGAATCTCGACATCTAACATTAGAAGGATTCCTACAATATGTTGTTGATATGGCCAAACAAGATGTTAGATCTGCGTGGAGAGCTCTGTTAGCTTGTGGATTTGACTTCTTCTTTGAAAGGTGAGTGGATTCAAGATTTTTGTGAGTGGATAAATAGCCCTTGGAAATTGTAGACTGATCAAAGCACAATATTGTTTTGTTGCTTCTAAACCAACAAATTTAGCTTTGGATATATACAAAAACAGATTTTACACTGATCGAGAATTAGAAACTGTCAGATATTTCACAGTTTCATGATGGACAACCTTAATCTATTGTAAGATTATGAAAAGGAAGTATAAACAGTGATGGTCAACTGTATATAATTTGTTATAAATTGTAGGGAGCAGTCTTTAAATCATTGTTATCATAACTTGTGCCCATTCGATTAATATAACTGAAATGTTATGCTTATCGTATGATATCCATTCATATTGGTAACGATAGCCTACTTAATGGTAATGTACCTATAACTCTAGACTATGATAAAGAGATCATTTATCAGACTTTAGTTGTCAAATTAGGGTGTAATATCTGTAATTTATTACATAGATGCACGTTAAATTCTGAGATTTTCAAGTGACAAAAAAAACAGTATTTTACTCTTGGAAATACAGAAGTTTATTGCACTGCGTGATGTCACAGTACCAGCATTGTCAAAAGTGAAAATATCATTGAGCATCCAACAAGTTCTTTATGAAACGTCTTTAATAGTGTTAAGATCTATGTAATAAGCAGTATAACTTCTATTTTATTCTAAATAGCCAAAATAAATTACTCATAACCGAACAACGATGATAATTCACTCATGCTTATCAATGAATTACTCTGCTGTTCAGTTACTGGTGATTTTGTTTTGATATTTGGGATTCAATTCTTATAATTATATTTAAATCACACCAAAATTTAATATAGTTGAATTTTTCGTTCTGAATTTTATTTGTGTAGGATTATTTGCTGTTGGAAATTACTACGCCATTGATTGTTTACATCTGACGTCGTCGTGGAGGCACGTGCAAGTTCAGATTTGAATTTCATTGGGATGTGAAACATCACTTTTATAATCATGTGACCACTTCATAACCAATCATATTGTAACATTTCAATGAAAAACGGAAGTAATGTATTTTTCAGTATTTCTACTACAATAATTATTTCTAAATATTTTTGCACGTTTTTTTTTTTATTACAGATGTGCTTGTCTAGATAACAACCAAGCTCAACAGATGTCTACACAATGGACACTTGATATGGATACAGCCTTAGTCCAGTACATCAATAGCTTTGCTAAGAAATTAGGAGTGGCTCCCTCTAGATTACACCCTCATGAAATTAGAATACCAGAGGAGATATTGACTAATGAAACCTACGCTTGTTTACAAGGTAAAATAATTTACAATAATCAGTTGGTCTTAAGCTGTAACTTATCTTATAAGCACCCAGCATTAAGGAGTTAGAGCAAAGACTGGTTGACTTGGAATTAGGATAATGTGTCCGAGTGCAGCGAGATATATACCTGTTAATTGTTGTTTCAGTGAGCTAGCACTATAAAAATCTAGTTAAGCATGTTGGTCTAGTGCAAAGCAGACCTCATCATCATATCATTCACCATGATATGCAATGGAGCCGAAAAATTGCTCTCTCAATATTGGGAATTTAGTTATATCTCGGTCATATATTTGAGCTAAAAAATCATTACATGCACATAACTTGGAAATGTTTTGTACTAAAAATATTTGTTTCAGCTTTTTCCATCATACGGTTGTGCTTTTGTCCATCATTAATTTTTAACATTTCTTCAAATGGCTTCTTTTTATTTTTTACAAATTAAGACAAACTGGATGGGGATTGACACAATAGAATTTGTAGATCACATAACATAAGGCCATGTCAGAATTTGTAGATCACATAACATAAGGCCATGTCAGAATTTGCCAATCATGTCGTGTCTGTTTTTGGTCCATCAGCTTTGTTACCTTTTCACATTTGTTATAAAAGGAAGGATGCATACAATATAAAAAAAAATGTATTGTTGGCCATTACTGTCCATCTCTTTTATTTTCTAATTTTAATACTGTTTTTCAGGTGTACCTGTTGAAAGTGTCAAATTACGATTTGCTTTTCTACAGTCGATTAATAATACTCTAGAAACTGTTTTCTTGCCAATGGTGGACCTACGTCCTGCCAAGACATATAACCGCAGTACAGCTGCTGCAGTCTCCCATATCAGAGGACTTATGTTCTACGATTCTAAAGTTAACTTTGTGAATCGTATTATGAATGCTACAGCAAAAAGAAAACCAGATCAGGCAGCGCCAGAGGTCACATTAGATCCGTTAGAAACATTATCAAGTAAATAAATTTCACCTTTTTTCAAATATTAATTGGACTCTGCAAGGTCAGAGGTCACAATCGATCAAAACTTTAACTAGTAAATAACAAAAGGCTTGACAGAGCACCTCCAAGAAATCTCACTTTTAGTTCAGAAAACAGCATTAGTTAAATATCACCTTATTAACACTTAATATGTGTATGTCGTAAAATTATGGACTCTAATAAGTCGTTTTCTTGAAAAACTTGAGGAGAAATTGTAGTAGTAATAAGATTTAATTACATCGCATAACTCAAATACTCTTTTTTTAATTCAAATTTAAATACAGTGAACCTGTCAAGGCCAAACCTCCTTGAGAATAACTTATATGTTCAGATTAGACAGGTGTTCAGTTTATACAGGTTAAATTTACAAAGATTTCCTTCATTGGGACTTTATTTAAAATTTAGTTTATTCAGGATTCCGGTTCATACAAGATTCGGTACAGACAGATTTCACTGTAGTTTGTACCTTATACTTCAATCAAGAATAGTTAAATTATATTTAATGCTATTTAAAATACAAAAGTTATGATTGTTTTTTATATTTTAGGGGATGAGAAGGCCTCATTAGCTACATGGTATTGTCAAACATTCAGACAGCTAACCAACATACCGTCTAAACAGCTGTGTGTAAGATTAGCTAGTGGTGGTGATCCTACATACTCATTTAATGTCCGTCTAACAGGAGAGGAAGTCCATGGTACCAGTAAGTGCATTATATTATCTCCCCTTACCACAGTGTGTGTAAGATTAGCTAGTGGTGGTGATCCTACATACTCATTTAATGTCCGTCTAACAGGAGAGGAAGTCCATGGTACCAGTAAGTGCATTATATTATCTCCCCTTACCACAGTGTGTGTAAGATTAGCTAGTGGTGGTGATCCTACATACTCATTTAATGTCCGTCTAACAGGAGAGGAAGTCCATGGTACCAGTAAGTGTATTATATTATCTCCCCTTACCACAGCTGTGTGTAAGACTAGCTAGTGGTGGTGATCCTACATACTCATTTAATGTCCGTCTAACAGGAGAGGAAGTCCATGGTACCAGTAAGTGTGTTATATTATCTCCCCTTACCACAGCTGTGTGTAAGACTAGCTAGTGGTGGTGATCCTACATACTCATTTAATGTCCGTCTAACAGGAGAGGAAGTCCATGGTACCAGTAAGTGCATTATATTATCTCCCCTTACCACAGCTGTGTGTAAGATTAGCTAGTGGTGGTGATCCTACATACTCATTTAATGTCCATCTAACAGGAGAGGAAGTCCATGGTACCAGTAAGTGTATTATATTATCTCCCCTTACCACAGCTGTGTGTAAGACTAGCTAGTGGTGATGATCCTACATACTCATTTAATGTTCGTCTAACAGGAGAGGAAGTCCATGGTACCAGTAAGTGCATTATATTATCTCCCCTTACCACAGGAATTTAATATATTTATAATTCACATATTCAATAAGAAGATTCTGTCTGTTGATCAGTCTAAAAAACATGATTTCAAATCCCAGAAAAGTTTGTTCAACACACTTTTTAGCTCACCTGGCCTTTAGGCCAGGTGAGCTATTGTCATCACTTTTCGTCCGTCCGTCAACATTTCACATTTTAATCTTCTCCTCAGAAACCACTGGACCAATTGCAACCAAACTTTGGTGGAATGGTCCTTGGATGGCCCCCTTTCAAAATTGTGTCCGGTGATCCCGATTTCTAACCAAGATGGCCGCCAAGCTAAAAATAGAAAAAAGGGGGGATGAAATTTTAATTGTCCATTGCTGCTTTAGTGTAAGTCAAAATGAGCTCAAATTTTAACTGCAGCTACATGGCAAGTAGTTTAACATATATTCCGGTTTTTCTGTGAAATTTTTCTTTCAGCCGATATATACCGATTATGCAAATTAGGCATATTTTGATAAAAGATCACATTTAAATCTTCTCCTCTGAAACCGCTGAACCAAATTAAACCAAACCTGGCAGGGATGGTCCCTGGGTGGGTCCCTTTCAAAATTGTGTCCGACAGCCCCGCCTTCCATTCAAGATGGCCGCTGTTACTAAAAATAGAAATTTCTTCAAATGGCCAAAACTGCTCTATTTTAAGCCAGAATGTGTCCAAATTTGAACTGTGTAAGCATAATGATGAGCTTTTTAGCATATATTACAGGATTTTTTATGAACTTTGAAATTTTGCCGATTTTGATCGATTATGCAAATTAGAAAAAAGGGGGGATGAAATTTAAAAAAAATCTTCTCCTCGGAAAAACTACTGAGCCAATATCAACTAAACTTTGCTGAAATGATTCTTGGATGGCCCCCTTCCAAAATTGTGTCCGTTGATCCCGACTTCCAACCAAGATGGTCGCCAAGTTCAAAATAGAAAAAAGGGGGATGAAATTTTAATTGTCCATTGCTGCTTTAGTGTAAGTCAAAATGAGCTCAAATTTTAACTGCAGCTACATGGCAAGGAATAGTTTAACATATATTCCGGGTTTTTCTGTGAAATTTTTCTTTCAGCCGATATATACCAATTATGCAAATTAGGCATATTTTGATAAAAGATCACATTTAAATCTTCTCCTCTGAAACCGCTGAACCAAATTAAACCAAACCTGGCAGGGATGGTCCCTGGGTAGGTCCCTTTCAAAATTGTGTCCGACAGCCCCGCCCTCCATTCAAGATGGCCGCTGTTACTAAAAATAGAAACTTCTTCAAATGGCCAAAACTGCTCTATTTTAAGCCAGAATGTGTCCAAATTTGAACAGTATAAGCATAATGATGAGCTTTTCAGCATGTATGACAGGATTTTTTATGAACTTTGAACTTTTGCCGATTTTGACCGATTATGCAAATTAGAAAAAAGGGAGGATGAAATTTAAAAAAATCTTCTCCTCTGAAACTACTGAGCCAATCTCAACCAAACTTTGCTGAAATGATTCTTGGATGGCCCCCTTCCAAAATTGTGTCCGGTGATCCCGACTTCCAACCAAGATGGCCACCAAGCTCAAAATAGAAAAAAGGGGAGATGAAATTTTAATTGTCCATTGCTGCTTTAGTGTAAGTCAAAATGAGCTGAAATTTTAACTGCAGCTACATGGCAAGAAGTAGTTTAGCATATATTCCGGGTTTTGCTGTGAAATTTTTCTTTCAGCCGAGATATACCGATTATGCAAATTAGGCATATTTTTATAAAAGATCACATTTAAATCTTCTCCTCTGAAACCGCTGAACCAAATTAAACCAAACCTGGCAGGGATGGTCCCTGGGTGGTTCCCTTTCAAAATTGTGTCCGACAGCCCCGCCCTCCATTCAAGATGGCTGCTGTTACTAAAAATAAAAATGTCTTCAATTGTCCATTGCTGCTTTAGTATAAGTCAAAATGAGCTCAAATTTGAACTGCAGCTACATGGCAAGGAGTAGTTTAGCATATGTTCGGTTTTTTTTTTTGAAATTTTTCTATCAGCCGATTTATACCGAATATGCAAATTAGGCATATTTTGATAAAAGATCACATTTAAATCTTCTCCTCTGAAACCGCTGAACCAAATTTGTGTCTGGTGGTCCCGCCCTCTGACCAAGATGGCTGCACAGCTGTACTTAGTTTAACATAGGACCCTATGGGAAATTCACATAAAAACCATCTTGTCTGGAACCAGTAGCTCAATTAAAACCAAACTTTGATGGAATAGTCATTGGATGGTCCTCTTCCAAAATGGTGTCCGGCAGTTGCGCTCTCCCACCAAGATGGCCGCCACAGTGCAGTTGCATTGTTATTGAAAGCAGCTTTGATCCAGGTGAGCGATTACAGGTTCCTGGGAGCCTCTGGTTTTTTTACAGCGAAGCATTTTGGTTTGTTATAAAAAAGAATTTGGATATATCAATTTAAGTACTGTAGTATTCTACATTTTTACTAAATTCGAAGTATTCTAACAAACATAATCATGTTTATTTAACTGTCAATCTCTTCTCCATTGGAATCTAGAATACGATTTGCTTTAGTCATGAAATCTGGCATTGCATATGGAAAGAAATTGGCATATGAAAATTAGTTAATCTAAAAAGAAAACAAACAAGAACACTTAATTTTATTTGATTAATGAAATGCTGTTTATAGAGGGCACACATTTTCCAAGAAACAATTACAGTGTATTGTGAGCATGTTATATCTCTTTCTACTAATAGCTAGATTTACTACTAAATTTTAGTGTTCTACATGTATATTTGAGATATATAAACAAGTTTTTATGATTTTAGGTGGTTCGTTCCGTCAGTTCTTAAGTCAGATTGCTAGAGAACTACACTCTCTAAAACTAATAGTCCCCTGTAACAACAGTAATTATAAAAGCAGATGCCTCCTACACCCAGGAAAGATGACATTTCCTGAAGAAAGACTCACAGAATTCTTTGGTCAGGTAAGATCTTTGATTTTATTTGTACAGGTATTTTCTTTTTAGTACTTGTAGCCATTGGCTGTTAGCAATCCTCATTAAAAAAATAAAGAATTAAGTATTTTTGTTTTATTCAGTATTTTGTGATGAACCTTGGTGGCTGAGTGGTTAAGTTAGCTGACCACAAACCTGACAACATTGATGTGGGTTCGAGACACAGTATCCATGTCAAGTAGTTAGGTTTATAGACATATACCCATTACAGGGGTTACAAAGGTCTCTTTTTAATAGTCTGCTTAGTCTGATAGTCACAATATAGCTCAAAATGACAGTAAACACCAGTAGCCCACTAAAAACTGATATAAACAAAATAAAGATGATATGGTACATTAGGAAAGATTTATATAAATCAACCATCATCCTTATCATAGGGAGTAATGTTAAAAACATTTTAGTTTTACTTCTTATTCTAGATATTGGGTATTACCATAAGAGCTGATATTCCACTAGGACTTGATTTACTGAAGTCATTATGGCAGTGTATTGTTGCTATGAGTGACGACCCTGTCACTAACCTACAGGAAGCAGATCCCCTCACCTATAACTACATGAAGAAGATTGAAATGGTAAGCAATCCCTTTAATTACATTGTATTGTATCAGTTAAATATTGTGATATTTTATTGAACTAACTAATAAAATATGTTTAATATGGCTAAATGGTAAGCATATTATAAAATTCATTTTGTCCAAACCTTTTCATCTCCAGAAATTTATCACTTTAAACCCATATATTTTTTTTCATACAAATTTATGAAAGACATGTGTGAATATATGAAAGGAGTAATCAGAAGCTGTAAATCAAAGAAGACAATAAAATGGCCAAAAGAAAAATGACAAAAAGAACAATGGTTCACAAAAAACTTCTCAGAAAATTATAGATTGAGCAACGAACACCATTAAAAACTTGCACTCGACTCGCAGTCGCAAGTGATAAAGTTTACCAGATGCTTGCCCATGGTCGATGGGTCTCTCCGGGTACTCCCGCTTCTTCCACCACTAAAACTGGTCGCCATGATATTGCTGAAAGTGGCGTTAAGCACAAATAAAATAAAATCAAATCAACCATTAAAAACTAAAGGGTGAATTCAGGTGTTGTGAAAGGTTAAGTAGTTCTTGCTTCACTAATATCACACATCATTTTACTCATATGAAGAATCTGGTTATAAGACGAGGTGTTTGTTAGTTTGAAAACATAGTTTTATATTTTTTAGGTGGAGTCAGAAAGTGAATTACAAGCCCTGTGTTCTGATGTCTATCCGCAGTTTGTTTATACAACTTTGTCTGGTGAAGAAGTAGAACTTTTACCTAATGGCCAAATAATATCTGTCTGGTAAGTATGAAAACTTTAAGATGGAGAAAGAAAATATCTGTTTGGTAAGTATGAAAACTTTAAGATCAACACCTAACATTCTAACAGAAAGTATATGTATAAAGTTAAATTTGTCAAGTAAACAAGTAAATTTTTGTTATGATATGAGTTCACACCAGAAGTCAATTTAACTTTGTAAGCACATACCCATTACAAGGGGTTTAACCAGTCAGTATAAATATCCTTACTTTCCTTAATCAATAAGTCTGTGGTAGTGATAGTATAACTGAAAAATTGCTGAAATAACAATAAATACTTAAAATCCTACTCAGCCAAACCCAGCAAACTTTTATTATTAACTGAAATATTATACAAAGAAAATATATTACACATCATTATATTAATACTACTATTCATGGGAGAAATTTTATAGAAAACATAAGGTATACAAATGATGTACAGTCAAACCTGTCCATGCAGTCACCTGTATTAAGCAGTCACCTCTATTAAAAGGTCACCTGTTTTGTCCTGTCGTAGAAAATTTCATATGAAATGAACCTATTTAAAGAGGTCACCTGTCTTATAAGGCCACTTTTTCTTTGTCTCAAAGGAGACCTCTTAATACAGGTTTGACTGTAACAACATTTTATCATTCTGTGTTGAGATTTGCAAAATTTGTTTTGTCAATAACCATCAATATGACCCAAGCTACTGTCATCTTGGTGTGATGAAATATTTCAGAAGCATTATTATAACTACCCCCTCCCCTTTTTTTTTCTTTTTTTTTTACAAAAAAAAATGCTTTTCCAACTTTTGAATTGACTCCAGGTGATTTTTGCTGTTTCACCTCGTATATCTTGAACATGTATTTATAAATGTTACATACCAGGATTTAATAAACAAAATGTTAGCCTAATATTTAATGAGTCAATCTTAATTTTATAGTTGGGAGAATAGACAAGAATATATTGAAGCCATACAGAGACTAAGGACAGCAGAGCTACAACCAGAACATAGGATACAAGCTTTACATTGTGGTCTAGCATCAATAATACCACTACAGTTACTCAACATATTATCTCCCCTTGATTTAGAGATTAGAACATGTGGTTTGCCAGAAGTAGATTTAGATTTCTTAAAAGTAAGTTGTATCCTGTTTTATTCATGTTTTTTTTTACAAATACTACAAAAAAGAGAAAAATGGAAAAATATGTCAGTTTTAAATTAGAATTTATTGACAACCTTTTTATTGTGTCGACACTTGTTTTTGGGCTGAGCTCATGCAACATACATATCTTATTATGATCCTCTCTACGAATCCCGCTCAGACAATGTGTACTCGACACAACATTATGTGATCAACAAGTTTGTCAGTGACTTGTGACAGGTCCATGGTTTTCACGGGTACTCCGATTTCTTTCACCAATAAAACTGACCACCACGACATAACTGAAATATTGTTGAAAGTGGCGTTAAACTCCTTAACCTCCTATCATCATGGACTTCAACATTTACATTAAATACAAGTCTGATGACATAATGAAAACCTAACTCTAAATAAATTTTGAATGCTACCTCAGTGTAGACCTCCCCTTTTTTTTCCAAAATGAATTGTACTTTAATATTAATATAATGGTGTTAAACATTAATACATTATGAATATTCAGTGTATTTATTTATAAAGAAAAACACAATGATAACATGAAGGTTAGCTGATTTTGTTATGAGACAAATTTCCCATACTGCTGTCCACTTCAAAAAATAAGTTAGATTTTTCCTACTAGAATCAAAATAATTCATAGAAGCTCATTTTAACATGGGTAACATTATTTTCGTTACATTTTATGAAAATAATGTAACCTATGTTAAAATCTCCAACAAACTATGGCTTCCATGAATTATTTGTTAATTAACTTCCATCTAACGTCAAGGGGCAACTGTGGTCATGATCGTATAGTAGTTAGATTTACAACTACCTGTGCAATCAGTGCCTATTACCACTGATGTGAGCTCGGACCGTGTTCATGGCGAGGTGTACCCGATACAACACTATTTGTCAGTGACTTGCAACAGAAAGTGGTTTTCTCTGGGTACTCCTGTTTCCCCCACGATATAACTGAAATATTGTTGAAAGTTGCATTAAACACCATAAACCAAACCAACCTTCTCATGTCATATGACTGCACGATTATTTTCTAAAATGGTGTTTTTTTTCAGGCTCATACCATGTACCAAGTAGGATTAATGGAGAATGACAAACACATAGAGTATTTTTGGAATGCTTTAGATGGACTCAGTCAAGAAGATCTGTGTAAATTCATCAAGTTTGCTTGTAACCAAGAAAGGATACCTCAGACGTGTCCATGTAAAGAGGGTGGGACAGAAACTACACATGTACCTCCTTATCCAATGAAAATAGCCCCTCCAGATGGTGCAGGTATGTTGTCAAGATAAATGTAAACCGATTTAGCCCTGCCACATTTGTGTGCCTGTCCCAGAACCAGGATACCCAGCATCATATGTCTTTTTGTATGTTTTATGAGTTAAGGCAAGATTATTGATATTGATGGAATTGTTGACCATCACCGTTTAAGCTTTCTTTTCATAATATGTATTGCTGAAACTCTACTTGAACCTCTTTATACGTCATCCTGAGGATATAGGGGTGTTGTCTCTTTAAATGTGGAGCTATAAAACTTCCCATGTATCTCATAATTTCCCACCTGATTGTGAGAGTATGTTATTCATGTAAATGTGAAGCTGAAAATCAACATGTACCTCTTTATCCTCCTTCTTCATTGTGTAGAAATGTAGTTCATTTTAAGAATATGAGGCTGAAAGTCCACATTACCTCTTTATCCCAGATCTCAAGCCTTTCCTTCTTTGTAACAAAATTTCCAAATACTAAGCTTTAAATTTCTGCACAGTTGTAGTGACTTTTTTTATACGATCCCAAATACAGTAAAATCTGTTCATGCAGTCACCTGTATTAAAAGGTCACCTTTTTCTTGTCCTGTCATAGAAAATTTCATTTGATTGAACCCCTTTTAAGAGGTCACCTGTCTTATAAGACCACATTTTTTGTCCCAAAGGTGTTGACTGTATTTTTCATTTGTATTATGATATGGATCTGTAAACACTGCTGAATCCTATAAATGACATTATGTGGACGTCGTTGTCGTGATTGTATAGTAGTTGGATTTAGGGCCCGGATGGCTCAATGAGTTAGGTAGTTGGATTACCTAACAACTCATACAAGCTTATCACCAATAAGGCATGGGTTCACGCCCGGCTTTGTAATTTACAAAAAAAGGGTGCACTCGACTCACAGCCACAAGTGATAAAGTTTACCAGTTGCTTGCCCATGGTCGGTGGTTCTCTCCGGGTACTCCGGCTTCTTCCACCTCTAAAACTGGTCGCCATGATATAGCTGAAATATTGTTGAAAGTGGCATTAAACACCAAAAAAAATCAATCAGTAGTTGGATTTACAACTACCTGTGCAATCAGTGCCTATCGCCACTAAAGTTGTGAGTTCAAATCCTGTTCATGATGAGGTGTACTTGATACAACATTACGTGATAAAGTTTGTCAGTGACTTGCGACAGGTTTTCTTTGGGTGCTCCGGTTTCCTCCACCAATACACCGGTAACTGAAATATTGGTGAAAGTGGCATTAAACAGCATATAGCTCCCCTATAATATGGATCTGTATTCACTGTTTATAGATGACATTAATTTCTTTTCTTGATCTTTCAAAGCTTGGATGTTGGATTTGTTTCTTTTCAATTGATTAAAATTCTAACCATAAGACAGAATATTCTTCAAAATGTCAGATTAATTCAAATTACATTTAGACCAAGCACATGCTCTCCAGGTTTCATATTGGCTTAGAGTAGAGGAGTTTTTTAGCATTTTTATTTTCCTAGAAAAATATCACCAGTGTTTGGGACCAGCTTTTGATATCAGAGTAGACAGGTGTTCAGTATATACAGTTTAAATTTGCAAGGATTTCATACTTTGAGACATTCTTTAAATTTCGATGCACCCAAAATTTCAGTTTAGCCAGGGTTTGGTTATACAGATTTCACTGTACAAATAAATCCTTTAACTTCATAACCATGCGACACTGATTTATAATTTATTTTCCAGGTCCTCCAGACTCTAGATTTATTCGTGTAGAGACATGTCTGTTCATGGTAAAACTTCCTCAGTATTCCTCACAAGAATTGATGACACAGAGGTTATTGTATGCCATAAATTGTAGGGAAGATCCTCTTAGTGGTTGAGGTTGTTAAAACAGACATGAAAATGATCCTCTTAGTTGTTGAGGTTGTTAAAACAGACATGAAAATGATCCTCTTAGTGGTTGAGGTTATTATAACAGACATGAAAATCTACAACATTGAAGCCATATCATACAGTGAAGATATTATATACCAAGTTGTTATTAAACAAGTTTTGTTGTACTTCATAGATGTGACGTCATTGTGTGCCAACAGCGTCCACCATTATTATTGTGCTGCTTTATTGAGTGGTTTAGACAAACAATTGGCCAAATTGTTGCCCTTCAGCTGTATAAGGCCAAAACGTTGACATTCAGGTGTATTAGGCTAGAAATTTGGCCAAATTGTTGACATTCAGCTGTATTAGACCTGGAAATTGGCAAAAGCTGTATTAGGATTGAAGATAGTCCAAATATTTTCCGGTCGGAAAATAATTATTGAAAAATGTTGATTTCCAAGACCAGATGATTGTCCCTAATATTGACTTTTAGAGCTAACAATTATTGGATTATTTTTGTAGGGTGTACATGGTACCATTTCATGAAAAGAAAAATTCCAAAATAAATCCTTAAAATAAAAGGCCTATTGATAGTGGAATGGCATTTGGTCATGATAATCAAAATACAAAAAAAAATATTTACCTATTTTTGTGTGCATTTATTTTGTATCAACCAAAATGACCCACAATATAGCATGGTGAATGTTGTGAGTCACTTTATAACCTAATATTTTATTTAACCCAAGCCATAACCAGTGCCATTGTTAAATGTCTTGCAACAAACTTATATTTGTATTTTGACATAACCTTAAATATAATTTTGTAACAATATGGCTAAGTATATACTCCTTTGTGGTAACTGTATACCTGTAATTGCTTTTATATTTAAATTTTGAAACTATATTTGTGCAAACACATACACATACAGTCAAACCTGTCGATGTGGTCACCTCTATTAAAAGGTCACCTTTTTCTTGTCCCCTCATAGACAATTTCATATGAATTGAACCTCATTTAAGAGGTCACCTCTTATAAGGCCACTTTTTCTTTGTCCCAAAAGTGACCTCTTAATACAGGTTTGACCATGCATAAAGTGAGGTTGTTGTGGCTGTAATTGTATGGTGTATAATTAGATTTATATCTACCTATTCAATCAGTGCCTCTCACCTCTAAAATAGTTAGTTGGAATCCTGCTCGTGGAGAGATGTACTTGTTATCAGCAATTAATACATTTTTCCTTTTATCTCGCAGAGCGATATTTAATGGACTGAACATGATACTGACAATTATCGTAATAATCAGTTATAACTGAAAAAATTGTTGAAAGTGGTGTTAAACACCAATACATGCAGTATAAAGGTTAACAAATCAGTTGTGTACAAATGTTATTTATTTAGGTATATATATATTAATTTTAACCTGTCACCAAGTTATAAAAAATAAACCTGTCACAAAAATGTGGATCAGCAATTCCTTGTCTTACCTAATTATAGTTTGATTTTTTAATTATATTTTTTCGTTGCTATCATTGTGTTTCATCAAGTGTTTTGTTTATAGTGTATTTGTTTTACGTTCATCAATGTCAGTTTTCGTGAATTGACAGAAAGTTAAATAAAAATCTTTGTTAAATAAATTGATGGTTGGTTTTGATGTTTTACTTCTTACTTTCCATTCTCAATTTGAAGTTTGTTGTTCACTTATTTTGGTGGTTGAGATGAAAACAATGAAAATATGAATAAATCGACAGTATTTGAGAGAATTAGTATATATTTACACGATCTCCACTTGAATTTTGTGGATTCGTGTATTTTCATTGGTAATCAGTTTTTGTGGGTAGTCGGAAAACAAGATACCAGTCACGTTGGGTTTTTATGATGTAATCATTAACATATTTCTTACGTTCATATTCTCTTCATGGTGTAATAAATTTACGTAGAAATTGAAAACCACAAGATTGTTATTGTCCAGCAGTATGTGGTACATGTACACACAAGAGACATATAAATAATTAAAACTATGAAAAATTGTGTACGATATTGATGAGCATGTTTCGATTTATTCCTTGCTTAAATTTCTTGGTAATGTCAGAACATCTTTTTATGAAACATAATATTATGATTACGGTGGAACAAGTGTTTTAGTATGAAAATTTATTAATTTTCAAATATTTTAGTAAATACTTGTTTCGATTAATTTATCAATCGTGAGTGTGGTTTTTAAAATTCGTTTTTTTTTCAACATAGCCTTTAAAGGCCAAGAAATATAAAATCAATATTTTTTTATGTTCAATTTTAAAATCTGTGGAATAATTTGTTGAATGGTACATTTTGAAAAGTGTTGCTAGGATAAGTGAATAGAATGATTCTAGTGAGAGACAAGTGTACACAGAATAACGAGATGATGTAAATGAAATATTACACTGTCATATACTAGTATAGTAATAGTATTGTTGTTATTTTGTTACCATGGTGATTTATATATTTACGTTTTTTTGTTATGTAGTGTTGTAATGTATTAGTTACCATGGTGATTTATTTATGTTTTTGTTTGGTATGTAGTGCTGTAACATATTAGTTACCATGGTGATTTATTTATGTTTTTGTTTGTTATGTAGTGTTGTAACATATTAGTTACCATGGTGATTTATTTGTTTATTTATGTTTTTGTTTGTGATGTCTTGCTGTATTATATTATATTAACAAATAGTTTATTTAATAGATTGTTTATTTTATGTATATTTTATTTACTTTAGATACAGAAGTTTTCTGTCTTTATAAGACTTGTTTACTTTTGGGACAGAACCATAGTTAATTTATTGTAGACTTGTAAAAATAAAAAAATAAATGTGAGTTCATACAAGAGGGGAAAGTTAAGATTGTATAAACCAGATTAACCACACATTGTTATCCCCTTGCCAACGAAGTTGCGATGGGATATAGTAACGCTACTGTCTATCCTCCCTTCCGTCCTTCCGTAACATCCTTGTGAACACTCTAGAATCAACATCCTTCTAATGGATTTTGACCAAACTTGGTACATACTTAGTCCTTAAGAGAATCTGGAACCCTATTGATTTTTAAGGTCAAATTTTTAGACGAGGGGATATGCCACGCTTTGCGTTGCCTTTGTGGTTTTTTTGTGCCTGTCAGACTCCCAGTATCTAAATTTCTGTCAATCTTTTGTCATTTTTACGAAATTGTGCTGGAGTAGAGAGAGTATTAGGGATGTTGGAATGTTGACCATCCCTTGACAGTCTTTTATTAAAAAATTTATAGCTACAGCTGCTTAACATAAGGCAATATTAAATGACACTTTGTGTCCTCTCATGTGTCACAAACTATCCTTTTCTTGTTGCAGCTTAATTTTTGCTGTTTTTTTTTAAAGTAATATGAAAGGCAAATATCGTGGAATTTTTGGATTAAATATTTTCACTTAATATATCACTTGATTTTAACTAAAATCAACTGCATAACATTAAAATTCCGCTCAAAAGCAGATTTTAAGAGCAAATCGCAAAATATTTGACAGCAGATATTTCTGTCTTCCCGGACAGTAATGCAAATGATATGCGCGTTACCCAAAATTTGAACTCTTTTTCGGGGAGATTATTGCCCGTATTCTGCTGTGAAAAATGAAAATTGAAATAAAAATATATTCCGTGTGTACCACATAAGAATAATTGCCAAAAAAATTGGTTCACACGACATGAAACAGACAGATTCCTCAATAATCATTGTCAGGAATGTGTGCGTGCTTACCTCAGTATCCATGATTGTTTATCTTTTCTTCACGAGGTCATGATCGGCAATCATCGGAACAAAACAACCGAAAATTGTTTCCACAACGCAATGGCGAGGACGATAAACATGCAGATGGATTTGCAGATTTCTAGTTCTTGGGAACATATTTCGACTTTAAACATGCATGAATAGCTTAGTAAAGATACCGCCATATTCCAAATTGAATTTTCAGGGGGAAATTTTCTTCACCCAAAACTGGTGTAATATTACTTTAAGTTTTAATATTGTAATTAAACAAAATCAGTTTGGACTATTTTTACTTTTGTTTTCAGTAGTAGGTTTAGTCACACCTGACAACTTGTATCTATGTAATAAAGGAATAAACTCCACTTTTTTTTTTCTTTCTTAAATAGTTTTTATATACGTCTGCAAATTAATATTTGATAATGGGTAAAGAATTTTTCTGTGATAGCCTATGATAGTACAATTTACCAACCAGAAGATGAAATTCAGAAAGCAAACTTACCAATTGAGAATTTCTTATAACTTGACATTTTAGGATTGGTTAGTAACTTTATTTATTGAAGTCATACAAAATGGTATATCAGTTTTATATGTAAAATTAGTTTGCTCATACCACTAAAATGCATAATACTTCTATATTACATGTAGGTCTCCTTATCAACTATATAAAGTCCTATATAACTGAAATATTGTTGACAGTGGCATTAAACACCATAACCCTAACCCCTATAATGTAAAAATATTGTTATTGTTTCACATGTTCATGTCTCCCTCTATCAACTCTATAACTGCAGTAGAGGTAGTTTTATAAGAGGGGGGACTACTGTATAGACATTATAAGCTCTCCCTGAAGGGTCATGTGGGCTGTTGTTGTCAATAACTACTGTATAGACATTATAAGCTCTCCCTGAAGGGTCATGTGGGCTGTTGTTGTCAATAACTACTGTATAAACATTATAAGCTCTCCCTGAAGGGTCATGTGGGCTGTTGTTGTCAATAACTACTGTATAGACATTATAAGCTCTCCCTCAAGGGTCATGTGGGCTGTTGTCGTCAATAACTACTGTATAGACATTATAAACTCTCCCTGAAGGGTCATGTGGGCTGTTGTTGTCAATAACTACTGTATAGACATTATAAGCTCTCCCTGAAGGGTCATGTGGGCTGTTGTTGTCAATAACTACTGTATAAACATTATAAGCTCTCCCTGAAGGGTCATGTGGGCTGTTGTTGTCAATAACTACTGTATAGACATTATAAGCTCTCCTTGAAAGGTCATGTGGGCTGTTGTTGTCAACAACTACTGTATAGACATATAAGCTCTCCCTGAAGGGTCATGTGGGCTGTTGTCATCAATAACTACTGTATAGACATTATAAGCTCTCCCTCAAGGGTCATGTGGGCTGTTGTTGTCAATAACTACTGTATAGACATTATAAGCTCTCCCTCAAGGGTCATGTGGGCTGTTGTCGTCAATAACTACTGTATAGACATTATAAGCTCTCCCTGAAGGGTCATGTGGGCTGTTGTCGTCAATAACTACTGTATAGACATTATAAGCTCTCTCTGAAGTGTCATGTGGGCTGTTATCGTCAATAACTACTGTATAGACATTATAAGCTCTCCCTGAAGGGTCATGTGGGCTGTTGTCGTCAATAACTACTGTATAGACATTATAAGCTCTCCCTGAAGGGTCATGTGGGCTGTTGTCGTCAATAACTACTGTATAGACATTATAAGCTCTCCCTGAAGGGTCATGTGGGCTGTTGTCGTCAATAACTACTGTATAGACATTATAAGCTCTCCCTGAAGGGTCATGTGGGCTGTTGTCGTCAATAACTACTGTATAGACATTATAAGCTCTCCTTCAAGGGTCATGTGGGCTGTTGTCGTCAATAACTACTGTATAGACATTATAAGCTCTCCCTGAAGGGTCATGTGGGCTGTTGTCATCAATAACTACTGTATAGACATTATAAGCTCTCCCTGAAGGGTCATGTGGGCTGTTGTCGTCAATAACTACTGTATAGACATTATAAGCTCTCCCCGAAGGGTCATGTGGGCTGTTGTCGTCAATAACTACTGTATAGACATTATAAGCTCTCCCTCAAGGGTCATGTGGGCTGTTGTCGTCAATAACTACTGTATAGACATTATAAGCTCTCCCTGAAGGGTCATGTGGGCTGTTGTCGTCAATAACTACTGTATAGACATTATAAGCTCTCCCTGAAGGGTCATGTGGGCTGTTGTCATCAATAACTACTGTATAGACATTATAAGCTCTCCCTGAAGGGTCATGTGGGCTGTTGTCATCAATAACTACTGTATAGACATTATAAGCTCTCCCTCAAGGGTCATGTGGGCTGTTGTCGTCAATAACTACTGTACAGACATTATAAGCTCTCCCTGAAGGGTCATGTGGGCTGTTATCGTCAATAACTACTGTAGACATTATAAGCTCTCCCTGAAGGGTCATGTGGGCTGTTGTCATCAATAACTACTGTATAGACATTATAAGCTCTCCCTGAAGGGTCATGTGGGCTGTTGTCGTCAATAACTACTGTATAGACATTATAAGCTCTCCCTGAAGGGTCATGTGGGCTGTTGTCGTCAATAACTACTGTATAGACATTATAAGCTCTCCCTGAAGGGTCATGTGGGCTGTTGTCATCAATAACTACTGTATAGACATTATAAGCTCTCCCTGAAGGGTCATGTGGGCTGTTGTCGTCAATAACTACTGTATAGACATTATAAGCTCTCCCTGATGGGTCATGTGGGCTGTTGTCGTCAATAACTACTGTATAGACATTATAAGCTCTCCCTGAAGGGTCATGTGGGCTGTTGTCATCAATAACTACTGTATAGACATTATAAGCTCTCCCTGAAGGGTCATGTGGGCTGTTGTCATCAATAACTACTGTATAGACATTATAAGCTCTCCCTGAAGGGTCATGTGGGCTGTTGTCGTCAATAACTACTGTATAGACATTATAAGCTCTCCCTCAAGGGTCATGTGGGCTGTTGTCGTCAATAACTACTGTATAGACATTATAAGCTCTCCCTGAAGGGTCATGTGGGCTGTTGTTGTCAATAACTACTGCATAGCCATTATAAGCTCTCCCTGAAGGGTCATGTGGGCTGTTGTCGTCAATAACTACTGTATAGACATTATAAGCTCTCCCTGAAGGGTCATGTGGGCTGTTGTCATCAATAACTACTGTATAGACATTATAAGCTCTCCCTCAAGGGTCATGTGGGCTGTTGTCGTCAATAACTACTGAAAAGAATATAAGCTCTCCCTGAAGGGTCATGTGGGCTGTTGTCGTCAATAACTACTGTATAGACATTATAAGCTCTCCCTGAAGGGTCATGTGGGCTGTTGTCATCAATAACTACTGTATAGACATTATAAGCTCTCCCTGAAGTGTCATGTGGGCTGTTATCGTCAATAACTACTGTATAGACATTATAAGCTCTCCCTGAAGGGTCATGTGGGCTGTTGTCGTCAATAACTACAGTATAGACATTATAAGCTCTCCCTGAAGGGTCATGTGGGCTGTTGTCGTCAATAACTACTGTATAGACATTATAAGCTCTCCCTGAAGGGTCATGTGGGCTGTTGTCGTCAATAACTACTGTATAGACATTATAAGCTCTCCCTGAAGGGTCATGTGGGCTGTTGTCGTCAATCTTCTTTTTCAAAAACATACTGAACCAAATGAAACTTGGTTGGGAAAGCATTTGTATATTGTAGAACACATGGAAGAGAGACATCATCAGTCTTAATTAATTGTACTGTTCTTATAGGTGTAATCTCCATAGCAAGAAAATTATGTTCATAGACAAAGTTCAAATAGGTACAATTGTACTAGACTATCTCTTAATACCACTTGTATGTGAACGATCTCTTAATGCCGCTTGTATGTGTACTTTCATTATATATCTCAGATCAAAACTTTTTTTTCAACACTTAGATGTAAAATATGATAAACCAAACCCCCCCCCCCCCCCCCCCCCCCAGTTTGAGAAATGATATTGCCATACCTTATTTTTGTTTCTATTTCCTTGTCCAACTTATTTGGTAGTTATTTGTGTCCACAAATCTTGGATCAATATACATCATGTGACATACATCTATTTTTACTATTGTTCAGCAACTTGGTATGCCACGATATAGCTAAAATACTGCTAAAGTTGGCATTAGATACTTATCAATAATAACTGGGTTAACATACAACTCTCCCTGTCTCTTTCTTCAACAAAGTGCAACAACCTCTGTAAAGGTTGAAGTTGAAACATTTAATTTTGTTAGACGTGGGTGTACGATAACTATCTTACTAATTTAAAGTTAGCAGATAAAAAGTCTTTACGAGTCCAACTTTATACTAGCATTAGCACTACAGGGAGATAACTCTTTAAAATCAGTTGAACGTTTTGATCATATGATGTTTGTATGCAGATTTCAAGCATCTCGGTGATCAAAACCACAGAGAGAAAAGCTGCTATGTGGCTAGTGAATCTATAGCTCTGAATCTGTTGGTTGGAATTTGTTAAAATTTTGATATTTATTACAGTGGATATATTCAAACACACTGCCTAAAAAATAAGAAAATCAAACGAGCAGATCAAATTTTACCAGAAGTGTATGGTACCACCTTAAGTCTTCAGTGTGGAATTATAAATGCTATACCATAATCCAGTTAAAGGTACTTTAATAAAAACAGGGATGAAGTGGTTTACAATAGATGTACATACTGAGTTACAAGCAGTTAAAGGTACTTTAATAAAAACAGGGATGAAGTGGTTTACAATAGATGTACATACTGAGTTACAAGCAGTTAAAGGTACTTTAATAAAAACAGGGATGAAGTGGTTTACCATAGATGTACATACTGAGTTACAAGATGTACATATAGTTTTATATTACTTCATTGGTTTTAATAAATTATGTTATATATGGAATTAAGAAATCTCATTTACACTTCCAAATGTGATCGTTCACTTAACATTAATCACTATCTTTGCGAGAGAGAAAAAAACATGTAGTGTTTTAGGAGGGGGAGGTTTATGGTGTTTAACACCACTTTCAACAATATTTCAGTTAAATCATGGCGGTCAGTTTTATTGGTGGAGGAAACCGGAGTAAATGGAGAAAACCACCACAAGGCACTGGAAATTTATCACATAATGTTGCATCGAGTACACCTCACCCGAGTGGGATTCAAACAATGTTGTTGTAGTGTTTTTGGAGTCTTTAAGAGTACTCTCACACTGTCTTTGAGGTATAAGTTAAAAATGTAATTCTCTACAGCAAAGACATTGAAATAACAAAGATGTAACCACAGAAATAAAGAATGCCACACAACTGTATAAGTTAAAAATGTAATTCTCTACAGCAGACATTGAAATGACAGATGCCCAGATGTAACCACAGAAATAAAGAATGCTGCACAACTGTATAAGTTAAAAATGTAATTCTCTACAGCAAAGACATTGAAATGACAGATGCCCAGATGTAACCACAGAAATAAAGAATGCTGCACAACTGTATAAGTTAAAAATGTAATTCTCTACAGCAAAGACATTGAAATGACAGATGCCCAGATGTAACCACAGAAATAAAGAATGCTGCACAACTGTATAAGTTAAAAATGTAATTCTCTACAGCAAAGACATTGAAATGACAAAGATGTAACCACAGAAATAAAGAATGCCACACAACTGTATAAGTTAAAAATGTAATTCTCTACAGCAGACATTGAAATGACAGATGCCCAGATGTAACCACAGAAATAAAGAATGCTGCACAACTGTATAAGTTAAAAATGTAATTCTCTACAGCAAAGACATTGAAATGACAGATGCCCAGATGTAACCACAGAAATAAAGAATGCTGCACAACTGTATAAGTTAAAAATGTAATTCTCTACAGCAAAGACATTGAAATGACAGATGCCCAGATGTAACCACAGAAATAAAGAATGCTGCACAACTGTATAAGTAAAAAATGTAATTCTCTACAGCAAAGACATTGAAATGACAGATGCCCAGATGTAACCACAGAAATAAAGAATGCCATACAACTGTATAAGTTAAAAATGTAATTCTCTACAGCAAAGACATTGAAATGACAGATGCCCAGATATAACCACAGAAATAAAGAATGCTGCACAACTGTATAAGTTAAAAATGTAATTCTCTACAGCAAAGACATTGAAATGACAGATGCCCAGATGTAACCACAGAAATAAAGAATGCTGCACAACTGTATAAGTTAAAAATGTAATTCTCTACAGCAAAGACATTGAAATGACAGATGTCCAGATGTAACCACAGAAATAAAGAATGCTGCACAACTGTATAAGTTAAAAATGTAATTCTCTACAGCAAAGACATTGAAATGACAGACGCCCAGATGTAATTACAGAAATAAAGAATGCTGCACAACTGTACAAGTTAAAAATGTAATTCTCTATAACAAAGACATTGAAATGACAGATGCCCAGTTGTAACCACAGAAATAAAGAATGTTGCACAACTGTATAAGTTAAAAATGTAATTCTCTACAGCAGACATTGAAATGACAGATGCCCAGATGTAACCACAGAAATAAAGAATGCTGCACAACTGTATAAGTTAAAAATGTAATTCTCTACAGCAAAGACATTGAAATGACAGATGCCCAGATGTAACCACAGAAATAAAGAATGCCACACAACTGTATAAGTTAAAAATGTAATTCTCTACAGCAAAGACATTGAAATGACAGACGCCCAGATGTAACCACAGAAATAAAGAATGCTGCACAACTGTATAAGTTAAAATGTAATTCTCTACAGCAGACATTGAAATGACAGATGCCCAGATGTAACCACAGAAATAAAGAATGCCACACAACTGTATAAGTTAAAAATGTAATTCTCTACAGCAAAGACATTAAAATGACAGACGCCCAGATGTAACCACAGAAATAAAGAATGCTGCACAACTGTATAAGTTAAAAACGTAATTCTCTACAGCAAAGACATTGAAATGACAAAGATGTACAGATGTAACCACAGAAATAAAGAATGCCACACAACTGTATAAGTTAAAAATGTAATTCTCTACAGCAGACATTGAAATGACAGATGCCCAGATGTAACCACAGAAATAAAGAATGCCACACAACTGTATAAGTTAAATATGTAATTCTCTACAGCAAAGACATTGAAATGACAGATGCCCAGATGTAACCACAGAAATAAAGAATGCTGCACAACTGTATAAGTTAAAAATGTAATTCTCTACAGCAAAGACATTGAAATGACAGATGCCCAGATGTAACCACAGAAATAAAGAATGCTGCACAACTGTATAAGTTAAAAATGTAATTCTCTACAGCAAAGACATTGAAATGACAGATGTCCAGATGTAACCACAGAAATAAAGAATGCTGCACAACTGTATAAGTTAAAAATGTAATTCTCTACAGCAAAGACATTGAAATGACAGACGCCCAGATGTAACCACAGAAATAAAGAATGCTGCACAACTGTACAAGTTAAAAATGTAATTCTCTATAACAAAGACATTGAAATGACAGATGCCCAGTTGTAACCACAGAAATAAAGAATGTTGCAAAACTGTATAAGTTAAAAATGTAATTCTCTACAGCAGACATTGAAATGACAAAGATGTACAGATGTAACCACAGAAATAAAGAATGCCACACAACTGTATAAGTTAAAAATGTAATTCTCTACAGCAGACATTGAAATGACAGATGCCCAGATGTAACCACAGAAATAAAGAATGCCACACAACTGTATAAGTTAAAAATGTAATTCTCTACAGCAAAGACATTGAAATGACAGATGCCCAGATGTAACCACAGAAATAAAGAATGCTGCACAACTGTATAAGTTAAAAATGTAATTCTCTACAGCAAAGACATTGAAATGACAGATGTCCAGATGTAACCACAGAAATAAAGAATGCTGCACAACTGTATAAGTTAAAAATGTAATTCTCTACAGCAGACATTGAAATGACAGATGCCCAGATGTAACCACAGAAATAAAGAATGCTGCACAACTGTATAAGTTAAAAATGTAATTCTCTACAGCAAAGACATTGAAATGACAGATGCCCAGATGTAACCACAGAAATAAAGAATGCTGCACAACTGTATAAGTTAAAAATGTAATTCTCTACAGCAAAGACATTGAAATGACAGATGCCCAGATGTAACCACAGAAATAAAGAATGCTGCACAACTGTATAAGTAAAAAATGTAATTCTCTACAGCAAAGACATTGAAATGACAGATGCCCAGATGTAACCACAGAAATAAAGAATGCCATACAACTGTATAAGTTAAAAATGTAATTCTCTACAGCAAAGACATTGAAATGACAGATGCCCAGATATAACCACAGAAATAAAGAATGCTGCACAACTGTATAAGTTAAAAATGTAATTCTCTACAGCAAAGACATTGAAATGACAGATGCCCAGATGTAACCACAGAAATAAAGAATGCTGCACAACTGTATAAGTTAAAAATGTAATTCTCTACAGCAAAGACATTGAAATGACAGATGTCCAGATGTAACCACAGAAATAAAGAATGCTGCACAACTGTATAAGTTAAAAATGTAATTCTCTACAGCAAAGACATTGAAATGACAGACGCCCAGATGTAATTACAGAAATAAAGAATGCTGCACAACTGTACAAGTCAAAAATGTAATTCTCTATAACAAAGACATTGAAATGACAGATGCCCAGTTGTAACCACAGAAATAAAGAATGTTGCACAACTGTATAAGTTAAAAATGTAATTCTCTACAGCAGACATTGAAATGACAGATGCCCAGATGTAACCACAGAAATAAAGAATGCTGCACAACTGTATAAGTTAAAAATGTAATTCTCTACAGCAAAGACATTGAAATGACAGATGCCCAGATGTAACCACAGAAATAAAGAATGCTGCACAACTGTATAAGTTAAAAATGTAATTCTCTACAGCAAAGACATTGAAATGACAGATGCCCAGATGTAACCACAGAAATAAAGAATGCCACACAACTGTATAAGTTAAAAATGTAATTCTCTACAGCAAAGACATTGAAATGACAGACGCCCAGATGTAACCACAGAAATAAAGAATGCTGCACAACTGTATAAGTTAAAATGTAATTCTCTACAGCAGACATTGAAATGACAGATGCCCAGATGTAACCACAGAAATAAAGAATGCCACACAACTGTATAAGTTAAAAATGTAATTCTCTACAGCAAAGACATTAAAATGACAGACGCCCAGATGTAACCACAGAAATAAAGAATGCTGCACAACTGTATAAGTTAAAAACGTAATTCTCTACAGCAAAGACATTGAAATGACAAAGATGTACAGATGTAACCACAGAAATAAAGAATGCCACACAACTGTATAAGTTAAAAATGTAATTCTCTACAGCAGACATTGAAATGACAGATGCCCAGATGTAACCACAGAAATAAAGAATGCCACACAACTGTATAAGTTAAATATGTAATTCTCTACAGCAAAGACATTGAAATGACAGATGCCCAGATGTAACCACAGAAATAAAGAATGCTGCACAACTGTATAAGTTAAAAATGTAATTCTCTACAGCAAAGACATTGAAATGACAGATGCCCAGATGTAACCACAGAAATAAAGAATGCTGCACAACTGTATAAGTTAAAAATGTAATTCTCTACAGCAAAGACATTGAAATGACAGATGTCCAGATGTAACCACAGAAATAAAGAATGCTGCACAACTGTATAAGTTAAAAATGTAATTCTCTACAGCAAAGACATTGAAATGACAGACGCCCAGATGTAACCACAGAAATAAAGAATGCTGCACAACTGTACAAGTTAAAAATGTAATTCTCTATAACAAAGACATTGAAATGACAGATGCCCAGTTGTAACCACAGAAATAAAGAATGTTGCAAAACTGTATAAGTTAAAAATGTAATTCTCTACAGCAGACATTGAAATGACAAAGATGTACAGATGTAACCACAGAAATAAAGAATGCCACACAACTGTATAAGTTAAAAATGTAATTCTCTACAGCAGACATTGAAATGACAGATGCCCAGATGTAACCACAGAAATAAAGAATGCCACACAACTGTATAAGTTAAAAATGTAATTCTCTACAGCAAAGACATTGAAATGACAGATGCCCAGATGTAACCACAGAAATAAAGAATGCTGCACAACTGTATAAGTTAAAAATGTAATTCTCTACAGCAAAGACATTGAAATGACAGATGTCCAGATGTAACCACAGAAATAAAGAATGCTGCACAACTGTATAAGTTAAAAATGTAATTCTCTACAGCAGACATTGAAATGACAGATGCCCAGATGTAACCACAGAAATAAAGAATGCTGCACAACTGTATAAGTTAAAAATGTAATTCTCTACAGCAAAGACATTGAAATGACAGATGCCCAGATGTAACCACAGAAATAAAGAATGCTGCACAACTGTATAAGTTAAAAATGTAATTCTCTACAGCAAAGACATTGAAATGACAGATGCCCAGATGTAACCACAGAAATAAAGAATGCTGCACAACTGTATAAGTAAAAAATGTAATTCTCTACAGCAAAGACATTGAAATGACAGATGCCCAGATGTAACCACAGAAATAAAGAATGCCATACAACTGTATAAGTTAAAAATGTAATTCTCTACAGCAAAGACATTGAAATGACAGATGCCCAGATATAACCACAGAAATAAAGAATGCTGCACAACTGTATAAGTTAAAAATGTAATTCTCTACAGCAAAGACATTGAAATGACAGATGCCCAGATGTAACCACAGAAATAAAGAATGCTGCACAACTGTATAAGTTAAAAATGTAATTCTCTACAGCAAAGACATTGAAATGACAGATGTCCAGATGTAACCACAGAAATAAAGAATGCTGCACAACTGTATAAGTTAAAAATGTAATTCTCTACAGCAAAGACATTGAAATGACAGACGCCCAGATGTAATTACAGAAATAAAGAATGCTGCACAACTGTACAAGTCAAAAATGTAATTCTCTATAACAAAGACATTGAAATGACAGATGCCCAGTTGTAACCACAGAAATAAAGAATGTTGCACAACTGTATAAGTTAAAAATGTAATTCTCTACAGCAGACATTGAAATGACAGATGCCCAGATGTAACCACAGAAATAAAGAATGCTGCACAACTGTATAAGTTAAAAATGTAATTCTCTACAGCAAAGACATTGAAATGACAGATGCCCAGATGTAACCACAGAAATAAAGAATGCTGCACAACTGTATAAGTTAAAAATGTAATTCTCTACAGCAAAGACATTGAAATGACAGATGCCCAGATGTAACCACAGAAATAAAGAATGCCACACAACTGTATAAGTTAAAAATGTAATTCTCTACAGCAAAGACATTGAAATGACAGACGCCCAGATGTAACCACAGAAATAAAGAATGCTGCACAACTGTATAAGTTAAAATGTAATTCTCTACAGCAGACATTGAAATGACAGATGCCCAGATGTAACCACAGAAATAAAGAATGCCACACAACTGTATAAGTTAAAAATGTAATTCTCTACAGCAAAGACATTAAAATGACAGACGCCCAGATGTAACCACAGAAATAAAGAATGCTGCACAACTGTATAAGTTAAAAACGTAATTCTCTACAGCAAAGACATTGAAATGACAAAGATGTACAGATGTAACCACAGAAATAAAGAATGCCACACAACTGTATAAGTTAAAAATGTAATTCTCTACAGCAGACATTGAAATGACAGATGCCCAGATGTAACCACAGAAATAAAGAATGCCACACAACTGTATAAGTTAAATATGTAATTCTCTACAGCAAAGACATTGAAATGACAGATGCCCAGATGTAACCACAGAAATAAAGAATGCTGCACAACTGTATAAGTTAAAAATGTAATTCTCTACAGCAAAGACATTGAAATGACAGATGCCCAGATGTAACCACAGAAATAAAGAATGCTGCACAACTGTATAAGTTAAAAATGTAATTCTCTACAGCAAAGACATTGAAATGACAGATGTCCAGATGTAACCACAGAAATAAAGAATGCTGCACAACTGTATAAGTTAAAAATGTAATTCTCTACAGCAAAGACATTGAAATGACAGACGCCCAGATGTAACCACAGAAATAAAGAATGCTGCACAACTGTACAAGTTAAAAATGTAATTCTCTATAACAAAGACATTGAAATGACAGATGCCCAGTTGTAACCACAGAAATAAAGAATGTTGCAAAACTGTATAAGTTAAAAATGTAATTCTCTACAGCAGACATTGAAATGACAAAGATGTACAGATGTAACCACAGAAATAAAGAATGCCACACAACTGTATAAGTTAAAAATGTAATTCTCTACAGCAGACATTGAAATGACAGATGCCCAGATGTAACCACAGAAATAAAGAATGCCACACAACTGTATAAGTTAAAAATGTAATTCTCTACAGCAAAGACATTGAAATGACAGATGCCCAGATGTAACCACAGAAATAAAGAATGCTGCACAACTGTATAAGTTAAAAATGTAATTCTCTACAGCAAAGACATTGAAATGACAGATGTCCAGATGTAACCACAGAAATAAAGAATGCTGCACAACTGTATAAGTTAAAAATGTAATTCTCTACAGCAGACATTGAAATGACAGATGCCCAGATGTAACCACAGAAATAAAGAATGCTGCACAACTGTATAAGTTAAAAATGTAATTCTCTACAGCAAAGACATTGAAATGACAGATGCCCAGATGTAACCACAGAAATAAAGAATGCTGCACAACTGTATAAGTTAAAAATGTAATTCTCTACAGCAAAGACATTGAAATGACAGATGCCCAGATGTAACCACAGAAATAAAGAATGCTGCACAACTGTATAAGTAAAAAATGTAATTCTCTACAGCAAAGACATTGAAATGACAGATGCCCAGATGTAACCACAGAAATAAAGAATGCCATACAACTGTATAAGTTAAAAATGTAATTCTCTACAGCAAAGACATTGAAATGACAGATGCCCAGATATAACCACAGAAATAAAGAATGCTGCACAACTGTATAAGTTAAAAATGTAATTCTCTACAGCAAAGACATTGAAATGACAGATGCCCAGATGTAACCACAGAAATAAAGAATGCTGCACAACTGTATAAGTTAAAAATGTAATTCTCTACAGCAAAGACATTGAAATGACAGATGTCCAGATGTAACCACAGAAATAAAGAATGCTGCACAACTGTATAAGTTAAAAATGTAATTCTCTACAGCAAAGACATTGAAATGACAGACGCCCAGATGTAATTACAGAAATAAAGAATGCTGCACAACTGTACAAGTCAAAAATGTAATTCTCTATAACAAAGACATTGAAATGACAGATGCCCAGTTGTAACCACAGAAATAAAGAATGTTGCACAACTGTATAAGTTAAAAATGTAATTCTCTACAGCAGACATTGAAATGACAGATGCCCAGATGTAACCACAGAAATAAAGAATGCTGCACAACTGTATAAGTTAAAAATGTAATTCTCTACAGCAAAGACATTGAAATGACAGATGCCCAGATGTAACCACAGAAATAAAGAATGCTGCACAACTGTATAAGTTAAAAATGTAATTCTCTACAGCAAAGACATTGAAATGACAGATGCCCAGATGTAACCACAGAAATAAAGAATGCCACACAACTGTATAAGTTAAAAATGTAATTCTCTACAGCAAAGACATTGAAATGACAGACGCCCAGATGTAACCACAGAAATAAAGAATGCTGCACAACTGTATAAGTTAAAATGTAATTCTCTACAGCAGACATTGAAATGACAGATGCCCAGATGTAACCACAGAAATAAAGAATGCCACACAACTGTATAAGTTAAAAATGTAATTCTCTACAGCAAAGACATTAAAATGACAGACGCCCAGATGTAACCACAGAAATAAAGAATGCTGCACAACTGTATAAGTTAAAAACGTAATTCTCTACAGCAAAGACATTGAAATGACAAAGATGTACAGATGTAACCACAGAAATAAAGAATGCCACACAACTGTATAAGTTAAAAATGTAATTCTCTACAGCAGACATTGAAATGACAGATGCCCAGATGTAACCACAGAAATAAAGAATGCCACACAACTGTATAAGTTAAATATGTAATTCTCTACAGCAAAGACATTGAAATGACAGATGCCCAGATGTAACCACAGAAATAAAGAATGCTGCACAACTGTATAAGTTAAAAATGTAATTCTCTACAGCAAAGACATTGAAATGACAGATGCCCAGATGTAACCACAGAAATAAAGAATGCTGCACAACTGTATAAGTTAAAAATGTAATTCTCTACAGCAAAGACATTGAAATGACAGATGTCCAGATGTAACCACAGAAATAAAGAATGCTGCACAACTGTATAAGTTAAAAATGTAATTCTCTACAGCAAAGACATTGAAATGACAGACGCCCAGATGTAACCACAGAAATAAAGAATGCTGCACAACTGTACAAGTTAAAAATGTAATTCTCTATAACAAAGACATTGAAATGACAGATGCCCAGTTGTAACCACAGAAATAAAGAATGTTGCAAAACTGTATAAGTTAAAAATGTAATTCTCTACAGCAGACATTGAAATGACAAAGATGTACAGATGTAACCACAGAAATAAAGAATGCCACACAGCTGTATAAGTTAAAAATGTAATTCTCTACAGCAGACATTGAAATGACAGATGCCCAGATGTAACCACAGAAATAAAGAATGCCACACAACTGTATAAGTTAAAAATGTAATTCTCTACAGCAAAGACATTGAAATGACAGATGCCCAGATGTAACCACAGAAATAAAGAATGCTGCACAACTGTATAAGTTAAAAATGTAATTCTCTACAGCAAAGTCATTGAAATGACAGATGTCCAGATGTAACCACAGAAATAAAGAATGCTGCACAACTGTATAAGTTAAAAATGTAATTCTCTACAGCAAAGACATTGAAATGACAGACGCCCAGATGTAATTACAGAAATAAAGAATGCTGCACAACTGTACAAGTTAAAAATGTAATTCTCTATAACAAAGACATTGAAATGACAGATGCCCAGTTGTAACCACAGAAATAAAGAATGTTGCACAACTGTATAAGTTAAAAATGTAATTCTCTACAACAGACATTGAAATGACAGATGCCCAGATGTAACCACAGAAATAAAGAATGCTGCACAACTGTATAAGTTAAAAATGTAATTCTCTACAGCAAAGACATTGAAATGACAGATGCCCAGATGTAACCACAGAAATGAAGAATGCTGCACAACTGTATAAGTTAAAAATGTAATTCTCTACAGCAAAGACATTGAAATGACAGATGCCCAGATGTAACCACAGAAATAAAGAATGCTGCACAACTGTATAAGTTAAAAACGTAATTCTCTACAGCAAAGACATTGAAATGACAAAGATGTACAGATGTAACCACAGAAATAAAGAATGCCACACAACTGTATAAGTTAAAAATGTAATTCTCTACAGCAGACATTGAAATGACAGATGCCCAGATGTAACCACAGAAATAAAGAATGCCACACAACTGTATAAGTTAAATATGTAATTCTCTACAGCAAAGACATTGAAATGACAGATGCCCAGATGTAACCACAGAAATAAAGAATGCTGCACAACTGTATAAGTTAAAAATGTAATTCTCTACAGCAAAGACATTGAAATGACAGATGCCCAGATGTAACCACAGAAATAAAGAATGCTGCACAACTGTATAAGTTAAAAATGTAATTCTCTACAGCAAAGACATTGAAATGACAGATGTCCAGATGTAACCACAGAAATAAAGAATGCTGCACAACTGTATAAGTTAAAAATGTAATTCTCTACAGCAAAGACATTGAAATGACAGACGCCCAGATGTAACCACAGAAATAAAGAATGCTGCACAACTGTACAAGTTAAAAATGTAATTCTCTATAACAAAGACATTGAAATGACAGATGCCCAGTTGTAACCACAGAAATAAAGAATGTTGCAAAACTGTATAAGTTAAAAATGTAATTCTCTACAGCAGACATTGAAATGACAAAGATGTACAGATGTAACCACAGAAATAAAGAATGCCACACAACTGTATAAGTTAAAAATGTAATTCTCTACAGCAGACATTGAAATGACAGATGCCCAGATGTAACCACAGAAATAAAGAATGCCACACAACTGTATAAGTTAAAAATGTAATTCTCTACAGCAAAGACATTGAAATGACAGATGCCCAGATGTAACCACAGAAATAAAGAATGCTGCACAACTGTATAAGTTAAAAATGTAATTCTCTACAGCAAAGACATTGAAATGACAGATGTCCAGATGTAACCACAGAAATAAAGAATGCTGCACAACTGTATAAGTTAAAAATGTAATTCTCTACAGCAAAGACATTGAAATGACAGATGCCCAGATGTAACCACAGAAATAAAGAATGCTGCACAACTGTATAAGTTAAAAATGTAATTCTCTACAGCAAAGACATTGAAATGACAGATGTCCAGATGTAACCACAGAAATAAAGAATGCTGCACAACTGTATAAGTTAAAAATGTAATTCTCTACAGCAAAGACATTGAAATGACAGACGCCCAGATGTAATTACAGAAATAAAGAATGCTGCACAACTGTACAAGTTAAAAATGTAATTCTCTATAACAAAGACATTGAAATGACAGATGCCCAGTTGTAACCACAGAAATAAAGAATGTTGCACAACTGTATAAGTTAAAAATGTAATTCTCTACAACAGACATTGAAATGACAGATGCCCAGATGTAACCACAGAAATAAAGAATGCTGCACAACTGTATAAGTTAAAAATGTAATTCTCTACAGCAAAGACATTGAAATGACAGATGCCCAGATGTAACCACAGAAATGAAGAATGCTGCACAACTGTATAAGTTAAAAATGTAATTCTCTACAGCAAAGACATTGAAATGACAGATGCCCAGATGTAACCACAGAAATAAAGAATGCCACACAACTGTATAAGTTAAAAATGTAATTCTCTACAGCAAAGACATTGAAATGACAGACGCCCAGATGTAACCACAGAAATAAAGAATGCTGCACAACTGTATAAGTTAAAATGTAGTTCTCTACAGCAGACATTGAAATGACAGATGCCCAGATGTAACCACAGAAATAAAGAATGCCACACAACTGTATAAGTTAAAAATGTAATTCTCTACAGCAAAGACATTAAAATGACAGACGCCCAGATGTAACCACAGAAATAAAGAATGCTGCACAACTGTATAAGTTAAAAACGTAATTCTCTACAGCAAAGACATTGAAATGACAAAGATGTACAGATGTAACCACAGAAATAAAGAATGCCACACAACTGTATAAGTTAAAAATGTAATTCTCTACAGCAGACATTGAAATGACAGATGCCCAGATGTAACCACAGAAATAAAGAATGCCACACAACTGTATAAGTTAAATATGTAATTCTCTACAGCAAAGACATTGAAATGACAGATGCCCAGATGTAACCACAGAAATAAAGAATGCTGCACAACTGTATAAGTTAAAAATGTAATTCTCTACAGCAAAGACATTGAAATGACAGATGCCCAGATGTAACCACAGAAATAAAGAATGCTGCACAACTGTATAAGTTAAAAATGTAATTCTCTACAGCAAAGACATTGAAATGACAGATGTCCAGATGTAACCACAGAAATAAAGAATGCTGCACAACTGTATAAGTTAAAAATGTAATTCTCTACAGCAAAGACATTGAAATGACAGACGCCCAGATGTAACCACAGAAATAAAGAATGCTGCACAACTGTACAAGTTAAAAATGTAATTCTCTATAACAAAGACATTGAAATGACAGATGCCCAGTTGTAACCACAGAAATAAAGAATGTTGCAAAACTGTATAAGTTAAAAATGTAATTCTCTACAGCAGACATTGAAATGACAAAGATGTACAGATGTAACCACAGAAATAAAGAATGCCACACAACTGTATAAGTTAAAAATGTAATTCTCTACAGCAGACATTGAAATGACAGATGCCCAGATGTAACCACAGAAATAAAGAATGCCACACAACTGTATAAGTTAAAAATGTAATTCTCTACAGCAAAGACATTGAAATGACAGATGCCCAGATGTAACCACAGAAATAAAGAATGCTGCACAACTGTATAAGTTAAAAATGTAATTCTCTACAGCAAAGACATTGAAATGACAGATGCCCAGATGTAACCACAGAAATAAAGAATGCTGCACAACTGTATAAGTTAAAAATGTAATTCTCTACAGCAGACATTGAAATGACAGATGCCCAGATGTAACCACAGAAATAAAGAATGCCGCACAACTGTATAAGTTAAAAATGTAATTCTCTACAGCAAAGACATTGAAATGACAGATGCCCAGATGTAACCACAGAAATAAAGAATGCTGCACAACTGTATAAGTTAAAAATGTAATTCTCTACAGCAAAGACATTGAAATGACAGATGCCCAGATGTAACCACAGAAATAAAGAATGCTGCACAACTGTATAAGTTAAAAATGTAATTCTCTACAGCAAAGACATTGAAATGACAGATGCCCAGATGTAACCACAGAAATAAAGAATGCTGCACAACTGTATAAGTAAAAAATGTAATTCTCTACAGCAAAGACATTGAAATGACAGATGCCCAGATGTAACCACAGAAATAAAGAATGCCATACAACTGTATAAGTTAAAAATGTAATTCTCTACAGCAAAGACATTGAAATGACAGATGCCCAGATATAACCACAGAAATAAAGAATGCTGCACAACTGTATAAGTTAAAAATGTAATTCTCTACAGCAAAGACATTGAAATGACAGATGCCCAGATGTAACCACAGAAATAAAGAATGCTGCACAACTGTATAAGTTAAAAATGTAATTCTCTACAGCAAAGACATTGAAATGACAGATGTCCAGATGTAACCACAGAAATAAAGAATGCTGCACAACTGTATAAGTTAAAAATGTAATTCTCTACAGCAAAGACATTGAAATGACAGACGCCCAGATGTAATTACAGAAATAAAGAATGCTGCACAACTGTACAAGTTAAAAATGTAATTCTCTATAACAAAGACATTGAAATGACAGATGCCCAGTTGTAACCACAGAAATAAAGAATGTTGCACAACTGTATAAGTTAAAAATGTAATTCTCTACAGCAGACATTGAAATGACAGATGCCCAGATGTAACCACAGAAATAAAGAATGCTGCACAACTGTATAAGTTAAAAATGTAATTCTCTACAGCAAAGACATTGAAATGACAGATGCCCAGATGTAACCACAGAAATAAAGAATGCTGCACAACTGTATAAGTTAAAAATGTAATTCTCTACAGCAAAGACATTGAAATGACAGATGCCCAGATGTAACCACAGAAATAAAGAATGCCACACAACTGTATAAGTTAAAAATGTAATTCTCTACAGCAAAGACATTGAAATGACAGACGCCCAGATGTAACCACAGAAATAAAGAATGCTGCACAACTGTATAAGTTAAAATGTAGTTCTCTACAGCAGACATTGAAATGACAGATGCCCAGATGTAACCACAGAAATAAAGAATGCCACACAACTGTATAAGTTAAAAATGTAATTCTCTACAGCAAAGACATTAAAATGACAGACGCCCAGATGTAACCACAGAAATAAAGAATGCTGCACAACTGTATAAGTTAAAAACGTAATTCTCTACAGCAAAGACATTGAAATGACAAAGATGTACAGATGTAACCACAGAAATAAAGAATGCCACACAACTGTATAAGTTAAAAATGTAATTCTCTACAGCAGACATTGAAATGACAGATGCCCAGATGTAACCACAGAAATAAAGAATGCCACACAACTGTATAAGTTAAATATGTAATTCTCTACAGCAAAGACATTGAAATGACAGATGCCCAGATGTAACCACAGAAATAAAGAATGCTGCACAACTGTATAAGTTAAAAATGTAATTCTCTACAGCAAAGACATTGAAATGACAGATGCCCAGATGTAACCACAGAAATAAAGAATGCTGCACAACTGTATAAGTTAAAAATGTAATTCTCTACAGCAAAGACATTGAAATGACAGATGTCCAGATGTAACCACAGAAATAAAGAATGCTGCACAACTGTATAAGTTAAAAATGTAATTCTCTACAGCAAAGACATTGAAATGACAGATGCCCAGATGTAACCACAGAAATAAAGAATGCTGCACAACTGTACAAGTTAAAAATGTAATTCTCTATAACAAAGACATTGAAATGACAGATGCCCAGTTGTAACCACAGAAATAAAGAATGTTGCAAAACTGTATAAGTTAAAAATGTAATTCTCTACAGCAGACATTGAAATGACAAAGATGTACAGATGTAACCACAGAAATAAAGAATGCCACACAACTGTATAAGTTAAAAATGTAATTCTCTACAGCAGACATTGAAATGACAGATGCCCAGATGTAACCACAGAAATAAAGAATGCCACACAACTGTATAAGTTAAAAATGTAATTCTCTACAGCAAAGACATTGAAATGACAGATGCCCAGATGTAACCACAGAAATAAAGAATGCTGCACAACTGTATAAGTTAAAAATGTAATTCTCTACAGCAAAGACATTGAAATGACAGATGTCCAGATGTAACCACAGAAATAAAGAATGCTGCACAACTGTATAAGTTAAAAATGTAATTCTCTACAGCAAAGACATTGAAATGACAGACGCCCAGATGTAATTACAGAAATAAAGAATGCTGCACAACTGTACAAGTTAAAAATGTAATTCTCTATAACAAAGACATTGAAATGACAGATGCCCAGTTGTAACCACAGAAATAAAGAATGTTGCACAACTGTATAAGTTAAAAATGTAATTCTCTACAACAGACATTGAAATGACAGATGCCCAGATGTAACCACAGAAATAAAGAATGCTGCACAACTGTATAAGTTAAAAATGTAATTCTCTACAGCAAAGACATTGAAATGACAGATGCCCAGATGTAACCACAGAAATAAAGAATGCTGCACAACTGTATAAGTTAAAAATGTAATTCTCTACAGCAAAGACATTGAAATGACAGATGCCCAGATGTAACCACAGAAATAAAGAATGCCACACAACTGTATAAGTTAAAAATGTAATTCTCTACAGCAAAGACATTGAAATGACAGACGCCCAGATGTAACCACAGAAATAAAGAATGCTGCACAACTGTATAAGTTAAAATGTAGTTCTCTACAGCAGACATTGAAATGACAGATGCCCAGATGTAACCACAGAAATAAAGAATGCCACACAACTGTATAAGTTAAAAATGTAATTCTCTACAGCAAAGACATTAAAATGACAGACGCCCAGATGTAACCACAGAAATAAAGAATGCTGCACAACTGTATAAGTTAAAAATGTAATTCTCTACAGCAAAGACATTGAAATGACAAAGATGTACAGATGTAACCACAGAAATAAAGAATGCCACACAACTGTATAAGTTAAAAATGTATTTCTCTACAGCAGACATTGAAATGACAGATGCCCAGATGTAACCACAGAAATAAAGAATGCCACACAACTGTATAAGTTAAATATGTAATTCTCTACAGCAAAGACATTGAAATGACAGATGCCCAGATGTAACCACAGAAATAAAGAATGCTGCACAACTGTATAAGTTAAAAATGTAATTCTCTACAGCAAAGACATTGAAATGACAGATGCCCAGATGTAACCACAGAAATAAAGAATGCTGCACAACTGTATAAGTTAAAAATGTAATTCTCTACAGCAAAGACATTGAAATGACAGATGTCCAGATGTAACCACAGAAATAAAGAATGCTGCACAACTGTATAAGTTAAAAATGTAATTCTCTACAGCAAAGACATTGAAATGACAGACGCCCAGATGTAACCACAGAAATAAAGAATGCTGCACAACTGTACAAGTTAAAAATGTAATTCTCTATAACAAAGACATTGAAATGACAGATGCCCAGTTGTAACCACAGAAATAAAGAATGTTGCAAAACTGTATAAGTTAAAAATGTAATTCTCTACAGCAGACATTGAAATGACAAAGATGTACAGATGTAACCACAGAAATAAAGAATGCCACACAACTGTATAAGTTAAAAATGTAATTCTCTACAGCAGACATTGAAATGACAGATGCCCAGATGTAACCACAGAAATAAAGAATGCCACACAACTGTATAAGTTAAAAATGTAATTCTCTACAGCAAAGACATTGAAATGACAGATGCCCAGATGTAACCACAGAAATAAAGAATGCTGCACAACTGTATAAGTTAAAAATGTAATTCTCTACAGCAAAGACATTGAAATGACAGATGCCCAGATGTAACCACAGAAATAAAGAATGCTGCACAACTGTATAAGTTAAAAATGTAATTCTCTACAGCAGACATTGAAATGACAGATGCCCAGATGTAACCACAGAAATAAAGAATGCCGCACAACTGTATAAGTTAAAAATGTAATTCTCTACAGCAAAGACATTGAAATGACAGATGCCCAGATGTAACCACAGAAATAAAGAATGCTGCACAACTGTATAAGTTAAAAATGTAATTCTCTACAGCAAAGACATTGAAATGACAGATGCCCAGATGTAACCACAGAAATAAAGAATGCTGCACAACTGTATAAGTTAAAAATGTAATTCTCTACAGCAAAGACATTGAAATGACAGATGCCCAGATGTAACCACAGAAATAAAGAATGCTGCACAACTGTATAAGTAAAAAATGTAATTCTCTACAGCAAAGACATTGAAATGACAGATGCCCAGATGTAACCACAGAAATAAAGAATGCCATACAACTGTATAAGTTAAAAATGTAATTCTCTACAGCAAAGACATTGAAATGACAGATGCCCAGATATAACCACAGAAATAAAGAATGCTGCACAACTGTATAAGTTAAAAATGTAATTCTCTACAGCAAAGACATTGAAATGACAGATGCCCAGATGTAACCACAGAAATAAAGAATGCTGCACAACTGTATAAGTTAAAAATGTAATTCTCTACAGCAAAGACATTGAAATGACAGATGTCCAGATGTAACCACAGAAATAAAGAATGCTGCACAACTGTATAAGTTAAAAATGTAATTCTCTACAGCAAAGACATTGAAATGACAGACGCCCAGATGTAATTACAGAAATAAAGAATGCTGCACAACTGTACAAGTTAAAAATGTAATTCTCTATAACAAAGACATTGAAATGACAGATGCCCAGTTGTAACCACAGAAATAAAGAATGTTGCACAACTGTATAAGTTAAAAATGTAATTCTCTACAGCAGACATTGAAATGACAGATGCCCAGATGTAACCACAGAAATAAAGAATGCTGCACAACTGTATAAGTTAAAAATGTAATTCTCTACAGCAAAGACATTGAAATGACAGATGCCCAGATGTAACCACAGAAATAAAGAATGTTGCACAACTGTATAAGTTAAAAATGTAATTCTCTACAGCAAAGACATTGAAATGACAGATGCCCAGATGTAACCACAGAAATAAAGAATGCCACACAACTGTATAAGTTAAAAATGTAATTCTCTACAGCAAAGACATTGAAATGACAGACGCCCAGATGTAACCACAGAAATAAAGAATGCTGCACAACTGTATAAGTTAAAATGTAGTTCTCTACAGCAGACATTGAAATGACAGATGCCCAGATGTAACCACAGAAATAAAGAATGCCACACAACTGTATAAGTTAAAAATGTAATTCTCTACAGCAAAGACATTAAAATGACAGACGCCCAGATGTAACCACAGAAATAAAGAATGCTGCACAACTGTATAAGTTAAAAATGTAATTCTCTACAGCAAAGACATTGAAATGACAGATGCCCAGATGTAACCACAGAAATAAAGAATGCCACACAACTGTATAAGTTAAAAATGTAATTCTCTACAGCAAAGACATTGAAATGACAGAGGCCCAGATGTAACCACAGAAATAAAGAATGCTGCACAACTGTATAAGTTAAAATGTAATTCTCTACAGCAGACATTGAAATGACAGATGCCCAGATGTAACCACAGAAATAAAGAATGCCACACAACTGTATAAGTTAAAAATGTAATTCTCTACAGCAAAGACATTAAAATGACAGACGCCCAGATGTAACCACAGAAATAAAGAATGCTGCACAACTGTATAAGTTAAAAACGTAATTCTCTACAGCAAAGACATTGAAATGACAAAGATGTACAGATGTAACCACAGAAATAAAGAATGCCACACAACTGTATAAGTTAAAAATGTAATTCTCTACAGCAGACATTGAAATGACAGATGCCCAGATGTAACCACAGAAATAAAGAATGCCACACAACTGTATAAGTTAAATATGTAATTCTCTACAGCAAAGACATTGAAATGACAGATGCCCAGATGTAACCACAGAAATAAAGAATGCTGCACAACTGTATAAGTTAAAAATGTAATTCTCTACAGCAAAGACATTGAAATGACAGATGCCCAGATGTAACCACAGAAATAAAGAATGCTGCACAACTGTATAAGTTAAAAATGTAATTCTCTACAGCAAAGACATTGAAATGACAGATGTCCAGATGTAACCACAGAAATAAAGAATGCTGCACAACTGTATAAGTTAAAAATGTAATTCTCTACAGCAAAGACATTGAAATGACAGACGCCCAGATGTAACCACAGAAATAAAGAATGCTGCACAACTGTACAAGTTAAAAATGTAATTCTCTATAACAAAGACATTGAAATGACAGATGCCCAGTTGTAACCACAGAAATAAAGAATGTTGCAAAACTGTATAAGTTAAAAATGTAATTCTCTACAGCAGACATTGAAATGACAAAGATGTACAGATGTAACCACAGAAATAAAGAATGCCACACAACTGTATAAGTTAAAAATGTAATTCTCTACAGCAGACATTGAAATGACAGATGCCCAGATGTAACCACAGAAATAAAGAATGCCACACAACTGTATAAGTTAAAAATGTAATTCTCTACAGCAAAGACATTGAAATGACAGATGCCCAGATGTAACCACAGAAATAAAGAATGCTGCACAACTGTATAAGTTAAAAATGTAATTCTCTACAGCAAAGACATTGAAATGACAGATGTCCAGATGTAACCACAGAAATAAAGAATGCTGCACAACTGTATAAGTTAAAAATGTAATTCTCTACAGCAAAGACATTGAAATGACAGACGCCCAGATGTAATTACAGAAATAAAGAATGCTGCACAACTGTACAAGTTAAAAATGTAATTCTCTATAACAAAGACATTGAAATGACAGATGCCCAGTTGTAACCACAGAAATAAAGAATGTTGCACAACTGTATAAGTTAAAAATGTAATTCTCTACAACAGACATTGAAATGACAGATGCCCAGATGTAACCACAGAAATAAAGAATGCTGCACAACTGTATAAGTTAAAAATGTAATTCTCTACAGCAAAGACATTGAAATGACAGATGCCCAGATGTAACCACAGAAATGAAGAATGCTGCACAACTGTATAAGTTAAAAATGTAATTCTCTACAGCAAAGACATTGAAATGACAGATGCCCAGATGTAACCACAGAAATAAAGAATGCTGCACAACTGTATAAGTTAAAAACGTAATTCTCTACAGCAAAGACATTGAAATGACAAAGATGTACAGATGTAACCACAGAAATAAAGAATGCCACACAACTGTATAAGTTAAAAATGTAATTCTCTACAGCAGACATTGAAATGACAGATGCCCAGATGTAACCACAGAAATAAAGAATGCCACACAACTGTATAAGTTAAATATGTAATTCTCTACAGCAAAGACATTGAAATGACAGATGCCCAGATGTAACCACAGAAATAAAGAATGCTGCACAACTGTATAAGTTAAAAATGTAATTCTCTACAGCAAAGACATTGAAATGACAGATGCCCAGATGTAACCACAGAAATAAAGAATGCTGCACAACTGTATAAGTTAAAAATGTAATTCTCTACAGCAAAGACATTGAAATGACAGATGTCCAGATGTAACCACAGAAATAAAGAATGCTGCACAACTGTATAAGTTAAAAATGTAATTCTCTACAGCAAAGACATTGAAATGACAGACGCCCAGATGTAACCACAGAAATAAAGAATGCTGCACAACTGTACAAGTTAAAAATGTAATTCTCTATAACAAAGACATTGAAATGACAGATGCCCAGTTGTAACCACAGAAATAAAGAATGTTGCAAAACTGTATAAGTTAAAAATGTAATTCTCTACAGCAGACATTGAAATGACAAAGATGTACAGATGTAACCACAGAAATAAAGAATGCCACACAACTGTATAAGTTAAAAATGTAATTCTCTACAGCAGACATTGAAATGACAGATGCCCAGATGTAACCACAGAAATAAAGAATGCCACACAACTGTATAAGTTAAAAATGTAATTCTCTACAGCAAAGACATTGAAATGACAGATGCCCAGATGTAACCACAGAAATAAAGAATGCTGCACAACTGTATAAGTTAAAAATGTAATTCTCTACAGCAAAGACATTGAAATGACAGATGTCCAGATGTAACCACAGAAATAAAGAATGCTGCACAACTGTATAAGTTAAAAATGTAATTCTCTACAGCAAAGACATTGAAATGACAGATGCCCAGATGTAACCACAGAAATAAAGAATGCTGCACAACTGTATAAGTTAAAAATGTAATTCTCTACAGCAAAGACATTGAAATGACAGATGTCCAGATATAACCACAGAAATAAAGAATGCTGCACAACTGTATAAGTTAAAAATGTAATTCTCTACAGCAAAGACATTGAAATGACAGACGCCCAGATGTAATTACAGAAATAAAGAATGCTGCACAACTGTACAAGTTAAAAATGTAATTCTCTATAACAAAGACATTGAAATGACAGATGCCCAGTTGTAACCACAGAAATAAAGAATGTTGCACAACTGTATAAGTTAAAAATGTAATTCTCTACAACAGACATTGAAATGACAGATGCCCAGATGTAACCACAGAAATAAAGAATGCTGCACAACTGTATAAGTTAAAAATGTAATTCTCTACAGCAAAGACATTGAAATGACAGATGCCCAGATGTAACCACAGAAATGAAGAATGCTGCACAACTGTATAAGTTAAAAATGTAATTCTCTACAGCAAAGACATTGAAATGACAGATGCCCAGATGTAACCACAGAAATAAAGAATGCCACACAACTGTATAAGTTAAAAATGTAATTCTCTACAGCAAAGACATTGAAATGACAGACGCCCAGATGTAACCACAGAAATAAAGAATGCTGCACAACTGTATAAGTTAAAATGTAGTTCTCTACAGCAGACATTGAAATGACAGATGCCCAGATGTAACCACAGAAATAAAGAATGCCACACAACTGTATAAGTTAAAAATGTAATTCTCTACAGCAAAGACATTAAAATGACAGACGCCCAGATGTAACCACAGAAATAAAGAATGCTGCACAACTGTATAAGTTAAAAACGTAATTCTCTACAGCAAAGACATTGAAATGACAAAGATGTACAGATGTAACCACAGAAATAAAGAATGCCACACAACTGTATAAGTTAAAAATGTAATTCTCTACAGCAGACATTGAAATGACAGATGCCCAGATGTAACCACAGAAATAAAGAATGCCACACAACTGTATAAGTTAAATATGTAATTCTCTACAGCAAAGACATTGAAATGACAGATGCCCAGATGTAACCACAGAAATAAAGAATGCTGCACAACTGTATAAGTTAAAAATGTAATTCTCTACAGCAAAGACATTGAAATGACAGATGCCCAGATGTAACCACAGAAATAAAGAATGCTGCACAACTGTATAAGTTAAAAATGTAATTCTCTACAGCAAAGACATTGAAATGACAGATGTCCAGATGTAACCACAGAAATAAAGAATGCTGCACAACTGTATAAGTTAAAAATGTAATTCTCTACAGCAAAGACATTGAAATGACAGACGCCCAGATGTAACCACAGAAATAAAGAATGCTGCACAACTGTACAAGTTAAAAATGTAATTCTCTATAACAAAGACATTGAAATGACAGATGCCCAGTTGTAACCACAGAAATAAAGAATGTTGCAAAACTGTATAAGTTAAAAATGTAATTCTCTACAGCAGACATTGAAATGACAAAGATGTACAGATGTAACCACAGAAATAAAGAATGCCACACAACTGTATAAGTTAAAAATGTAATTCTCTACAGCAGACATTGAAATGACAGATGCCCAGATGTAACCACAGAAATAAGGAATGCCACACAACTGTATAAGTTAAAAATGTAATTCTCTACAGCAAAGACATTGAAATGACAGATGCCCAGATGTAACCACAGAAATAAAGAATGCTGCACAACTGTATAAGTTAAAAATGTAATTCTCTACAGCAAAGACATTGAAATGACAGATGCCCAGATGTAACCACAGAAATAAAGAATGCTGCACAACTGTATAAGTTAAAAATGTAATTCTCTACAGCAGACATTGAAATGACAGATGCCCAGATGTAACCACAGAAATAAAGAATGCCGCACAACTGTATAAGTTAAAAATGTAATTCTCTACAGCAAAGACATTGAAATGACAGATGCCCAGATGTAACCACAGAAATAAAGAATGCTGCACAACTGTATAAGTTAAAAATGTAATTCTCTACAGCAAAGACATTGAAATGACAGATGCCCAGATGTAACCACAGAAATAAAGAATGCTGCACAACTGTATAAGTTAAAAATGTAATTCTCTACAGCAAAGACATTGAAATGACAGATGCCCAGATGTAACCACAGAAATAAAGAATGCTGCACAACTGTATAAGTAAAAAATGTAATTCTCTACAGCAAAGACATTGAAATGACAGATGCCCAGATGTAACCACAGAAATAAAGAATGCCATACAACTGTATAAGTTAAAAATGTAATTCTCTACAGCAAAGACATTGAAATGACAGATGCCCAGATATAACCACAGAAATAAAGAATGCTGCACAACTGTATAAGTTAAAAATGTAATTCTCTACAGCAAAGACATTGAAATGACAGATGCCCAGATGTAACCACAGAAATAAAGAATGCTGCACAACTGTATAAGTTAAAAATGTAATTCTCTACAGCAAAGACATTGAAATGACAGATGTCCAGATGTAACCACAGAAATAAAGAATGCTGCACAACTGTATAAGTTAAAAATGTAATTCTCTACAGCAAAGACATTGAAATGACAGACGCCCAGATGTAATTACAGAAATAAAGAATGCTGCACAACTGTACAAGTTAAAAATGTAATTCTCTATAACAAAGACATTGAAATGACAGATGCCCAGTTGTAACCACAGAAATAAAGAATGTTGCACAACTGTATAAGTTAAAAATGTAATTCTCTACAGCAGACATTGAAATGACAGATGCCCAGATGTAACCACAGAAATAAAGAATGCTGCACAACTGTATAAGTTAAAAATGTAATTCTCTACAGCAAAGACATTGAAATGACAGATGCCCAGATGTAACCACAGAAATAAAGAATGCTGCACAACTGTATAAGTTAAAAATGTAATTCTCTACAGCAAAGACATTGAAATGACAGATGCCCAGATGTAACCACAGAAATAAAGAATGCCACACAACTGTATAAGTTAAAAATGTAATTCTCTACAGCAAAGACATTGAAATGACAGACGCCCAGATGTAACCACAGAAATAAAGAATGCTGCACAACTGTATAAGTTAAAATGTAGTTCTCTACAGCAGACATTGAAATGACAGATGCCCAGATGTAACCACAGAAATAAAGAATGCCACACAACTGTATAAGTTAAAAATGTAATTCTCTACAGCAAAGACATTAAAATGACAGACGCCCAGATGTAACCACAGAAATAAAGAATGCTGCACAACTGTATAAGTTAAAAACGTAATTCTCTACAGCAAAGACATTGAAATGACAAAGATGTACAGATGTAACCACAGAAATAAAGAATGCCACACAACTGTATAAGTTAAAAATGTAATTCTCTACAGCAGACATTGAAATGACAGATGCCCAGATGTAACCACAGAAATAAAGAATGCCACACAACTGTATAAGTTAAATATGTAATTCTCTACAGCAAAGACATTGAAATGACAGATGCCCAGATGTAACCACAGAAATAAAGAATGCTGCACAACTGTATAAGTTAAAAATGTAATTCTCTACAGCAAAGACATTGAAATGACAGATGCCCAGATGTAACCACAGAAATAAAGAATGCTGCACAACTGTATAAGTTAAAAATGTAATTCTCTACAGCAAAGACATTGAAATGACAGATGTCCAGATGTAACCACAGAAATAAAGAATGCTGCACAACTGTATAAGTTAAAAATGTAATTCTCTACAGCAAAGACATTGAAATGACAGATGCCCAGATGTAACCACAGAAATAAAGAATGCTGCACAACTGTACAAGTTAAAAATGTAATTCTCTATAACAAAGACATTGAAATGACAGATGCCCAGTTGTAACCACAGAAATAAAGAATGTTGCAAAACTGTATAAGTTAAAAATGTAATTCTCTACAGCAGACATTGAAATGACAAAGATGTACAGATGTAACCACAGAAATAAAGAATGCCACACAACTGTATAAGTTAAAAATGTAATTCTCTACAGCAGACATTGAAATGACAGATGCCCAGATGTAACCACAGAAATAAAGAATGCCACACAACTGTATAAGTTAAAAATGTAATTCTCTACAGCAAAGACATTGAAATGACAGATGCCCAGATGTAACCACAGAAATAAAGAATGCTGCACAACTGTATAAGTTAAAAATGTAATTCTCTACAGCAAAGACATTGAAATGACAGATGTCCAGATGTAACCACAGAAATAAAGAATGCTGCACAACTGTATAAGTTAAAAATGTAATTCTCTACAGCAAAGACATTGAAATGACAGACGCCCAGATGTAATTACAGAAATAAAGAATGCTGCACAACTGTACAAGTTAAAAATGTAATTCTCTATAACAAAGACATTGAAATGACAGATGCCCAGTTGTAACCACAGAAATAAAGAATGTTGCACAACTGTATAAGTTAAAAATGTAATTCTCTACAACAGACATTGAAATGACAGATGCCCAGATGTAACCACAGAAATAAAGAATGCTGCACAACTGTATAAGTTAAAAATGTAATTCTCTACAGCAAAGACATTGAAATGACAGATGCCCAGATGTAACCACAGAAATAAAGAATGCTGCACAACTGTATAAGTTAAAAATGTAATTCTCTACAGCAAAGACATTGAAATGACAGATGCCCAGATGTAACCACAGAAATAAAGAATGCCACACAACTGTATAAGTTAAAAATGTAATTCTCTACAGCAAAGACATTGAAATGACAGACGCCCAGATGTAACCACAGAAATAAAGAATGCTGCACAACTGTATAAGTTAAAATGTAGTTCTCTACAGCAGACATTGAAATGACAGATGCCCAGATGTAACCACAGAAATAAAGAATGCCACACAACTGTATAAGTTAAAAATGTAATTCTCTACAGCAAAGACATTAAAATGACAGACGCCCAGATGTAACCACAGAAATAAAGAATGCTGCACAACTGTATAAGTTAAAAATGTAATTCTCTACAGCAAAGACATTGAAATGACAAAGATGTACAGATGTAACCACAGAAATAAAGAATGCCACACAACTGTATAAGTTAAAAATGTATTTCTCTACAGCAGACATTGAAATGACAGATGCCCAGATGTAACCACAGAAATAAAGAATGCCACACAACTGTATAAGTTAAATATGTAATTCTCTACAGCAAAGACATTGAAATGACAGATGCCCAGATGTAACCACAGAAATAAAGAATGCTGCACAACTGTATAAGTTAAAAATGTAATTCTCTACAGCAAAGACATTGAAATGACAGATGCCCAGATGTAACCACAGAAATAAAGAATGCTGCACAACTGTATAAGTTAAAAATGTAATTCTCTACAGCAAAGACATTGAAATGACAGATGTCCAGATGTAACCACAGAAATAAAGAATGCTGCACAACTGTATAAGTTAAAAATGTAATTCTCTACAGCAAAGACATTGAAATGACAGACGCCCAGATGTAACCACAGAAATAAAGAATGCTGCACAACTGTACAAGTTAAAAATGTAATTCTCTATAACAAAGACATTGAAATGACAGATGCCCAGTTGTAACCACAGAAATAAAGAATGTTGCAAAACTGTATAAGTTAAAAATGTAATTCTCTACAGCAGACATTGAAATGACAAAGATGTACAGATGTAACCACAGAAATAAAGAATGCCACACAACTGTATAAGTTAAAAATGTAATTCTCTACAGCAGACATTGAAATGACAGATGCCCAGATGTAACCACAGAAATAAAGAATGCCACACAACTGTATAAGTTAAAAATGTAATTCTCTACAGCAAAGACATTGAAATGACAGATGCCCAGATGTAACCACAGAAATAAAGAATGCTGCACAACTGTATAAGTTAAAAATGTAATTCTCTACAGCAAAGACATTGAAATGACAGATGTCCAGATGTAACCACAGAAATAAAGAATGCTGCACAACTGTATAAGTTAAAAATGTAATTCTCTACAGCAAAGACATTGAAATGACAGACGCCCAGATGTAATTACAGAAATAAAGAATGCTGCACAACTGTACAAGTTAAAAATGTAATTCTCTATAACAAAGACATTGAAATGACAGATGCCCAGTTGTAACCACAGAAATAAAGAATGTTGCACAACTGTATAAGTTAAAAATGTAATTCTCTACAACAGACATTGAAATGACAGATGCCCAGATGTAACCACAGAAATAAAGAATGCTGCACAACTGTATAAGTTAAAAATGTAATTCTCTACAGCAAAGACATTGAAATGACAGATGCCCAGATGTAACCACAGAAATGAAGAATGCTGCACAACTGTATAAGTTAAAAATGTAATTCTCTACAGCAAAGACATTGAAATGACAGATGCCCAGATGTAACCACAGAAATAAAGAATGCTGCACAACTGTATAAGTTAAAAACGTAATTCTCTACAGCAAAGACATTGAAATGACAAAGATGTACAGATGTAACCACAGAAATAAAGAATGCCACACAACTGTATAAGTTAAAAATGTAATTCTCTACAGCAGACATTGAAATGACAGATGCCCAGATGTAACCACAGAAATAAAGAATGCCACACAACTGTATAAGTTAAATATGTAATTCTCTACAGCAAAGACATTGAAATGACAGATGCCCAGATGTAACCACAGAAATAAAGAATGCTGCACAACTGTATAAGTTAAAAATGTAATTCTCTACAGCAAAGACATTGAAATGACAGATGCCCAGATGTAACCACAGAAATAAAGAATGCTGCACAACTGTATAAGTTAAAAATGTAATTCTCTACAGCAAAGACATTGAAATGACAGATGTCCAGATGTAACCACAGAAATAAAGAATGCTGCACAACTGTATAAGTTAAAAATGTAATTCTCTACAGCAAAGACATTGAAATGACAGACGCCCAGATGTAACCACAGAAATAAAGAATGCTGCACAACTGTACAAGTTAAAAATGTAATTCTCTATAACAAAGACATTGAAATGACAGATGCCCAGTTGTAACCACAGAAATAAAGAATGTTGCAAAACTGTATAAGTTAAAAATGTAATTCTCTACAGCAGACATTGAAATGACAAAGATGTACAGATGTAACCACAGAAATAAAGAATGCTGCACAACTGTATAAGTTAAAAATGTAATTCTCTACAGCAAAGACATTGAAATGACAGATGCCCAGATGTAACCACAGAAATAAAGAATGCTGCACAACTGTATAAGTTAAAAATGTAATTCTCTACAGCAAAGACATTGAAATGACAGATGTCCAGATGTAACCACAGAAATAAAGAATGCTGCACAACTGTATAAGTTAAAAATGTAATTCTCTACAGCAAAGACATTGAAATGACAGACGCCCAGATGTAATTACAGAAATAAAGAATGCTGCACAACTGTACAAGTTAAAAATGTAATTCTCTATAACAAAGACATTGAAATGACAGATGCCCAGTTGTAACCACAGAAATAAAGAATGTTGCACAACTGTATAAGTTAAAAATGTAATTCTCTACAGCAGACATTGAAATGACAGATGCCCAGATGTAACCACAGAAATAAAGAATGCTGCACAACTGTATAAGTTAAAAATGTAATTCTCTACAGCAAAGACATTGAAATGACAGATGCCCAGATGTAACCACAGAAATAAAGAATGCTGCACAACTGTATAAGTTAAAAATGTAATTCTCTACAGCAAAGACATTGAAATGACAGATGCCCAGATGTAACCACAGAAATAAAGAATGCCACACAACTGTATAAGTTAAAAATGTAATTCTCTACAGCAAAGACATTGAAATGACAGACGCCCAGATGTAACCACAGAAATAAAGAATGCTGCACAACTGTATAAGTTAAAATGTAGTTCTCTACAGCAGACATTGAAATGACAGATGCCCAGATGTAACCACAGAAATAAAGAATGCCACACAACTGTATAAGTTAAAAATGTAATTCTCTACAGCAAAGACATTAAAATGACAGACGCCCAGATGTAACCACAGAAATAAAGAATGCTGCACAACTGTATAAGTTAAAAACGTAATTCTCTACAGCAAAGACATTGAAATGACAAAGATGTACAGATGTAACCACAGAAATAAAGAATGCCACACAACTGTATAAGTTAAAAATGTAATTCTCTACAGCAGACATTGAAATGACAGATGCCCAGATGTAACCACAGAAATAAAGAATGCCACACAACTGTATAAGTTAAATATGTAATTCTCTACAGCAAAGACATTGAAATGACAGATGCCCAGATGTAACCACAGAAATAAAGAATGCTGCACAACTGTATAAGTTAAAAATGTAATTCTCTACAGCAAAGACATTGAAATGACAGATGCCCAGATGTAACCACAGAAATAAAGAATGCTGCACAACTGTATAAGTTAAAAATGTAATTCTCTACAGCAAAGACATTGAAATGACAGATGTCCAGATGTAACCACAGAAATAAAGAATGCTGCACAACTGTATAAGTTAAAAATGTAATTCTCTACAGCAAAGACATTGAAATGACAGATGCCCAGATGTAACCACAGAAATAAAGAATGCTGCACAACTGTACAAGTTAAAAATGTAATTCTCTATAACAAAGACATTGAAATGACAGATGCCCAGTTGTAACCACAGAAATAAAGAATGTTGCAAAACTGTATAAGTTAAAAATGTAATTCTCTACAGCAGACATTGAAATGACAAAGATGTACAGATGTAACCACAGAAATAAAGAATGCCACACAACTGTATAAGTTAAAAATGTAATTCTCTACAGCAGACATTGAAATGACAGATGCCCAGATGTAACCACAGAAATAAAGAATGCCACACAACTGTATAAGTTAAAAATGTAATTCTCTACAGCAAAGACATTGAAATGACAGATGCCCAGATGTAACCACAGAAATAAAGAATGCTGCACAACTGTATAAGTTAAAAATGTAATTCTCTACAGCAAAGACATTGAAATGACAGATGTCCAGATGTAACCACAGAAATAAAGAATGCTGCACAACTGTATAAGTTAAAAATGTAATTCTCTACAGCAAAGACATTGAAATGACAGACGCCCAGATGTAATTACAGAAATAAAGAATGCTGCACAACTGTACAAGTTAAAAATGTAATTCTCTATAACAAAGACATTGAAATGACAGATGCCCAGTTGTAACCACAGAAATAAAGAATGTTGCACAACTGTATAAGTTAAAAATGTAATTCTCTACAACAGACATTGAAATGACAGATGCCCAGATGTAACCACAGAAATAAAGAATGCTGCACAACTGTATAAGTTAAAAATGTAATTCTCTACAGCAAAGACATTGAAATGACAGATGCCCAGATGTAACCACAGAAATAAAGAATGCTGCACAACTGTATAAGTTAAAAATGTAATTCTCTACAGCAAAGACATTGAAATGACAGATGTCCAGATGTAACCACAGAAATAAAGAATGCTGCACAACTGTATAAGTTAAAAATGTAATTCTCTACAGCAAAGACATTGAAATGACAGACGCCCAGATGTAACCACAGAAATAAAGAATGCTGCACAACTGTACAAGTTAAAAATGTAATTCTCTATAACAAAGACATTGAAATGACAGATGCCCAGATGTAACCACAGAAATAAAGAATGTTGCAAAACTGTATAAGTTAAAAATGTAATTCTCTACAGCAGACATTGAAATGACAAAGATGTACAGATGTAACCACAGAAATAAAGAATGCTGCACAACTGTATAAGTTAAAAATGTAATTCTCTACAGCAAAGACATTGAAATGACAGATGCCCAGATGTAACCACAGAAATAAAGAATGCTGCACAACTGTATAAGTTAAAAATGTAATTCTCTACAGCAAAGACATTGAAATGACAGATGTCCAGATGTAACCACAGAAATAAAGAATGCTGCACAACTGTATAAGTTAAAAATGTAATTCTCTACAGCAAAGACATTGAAATGACAGACGCCCAGATGTAATTACAGAAATAAAGAATGCTGCACAACTGTACAAGTTAAAAATGTAATTCTCTATAACAAAGACATTGAAATGACAGATGCCCAGTTGTAACCACAGAAATAAAGAATGTTGCACAACTGTATAAGTTAAAAATGTAATTCTCTACAGCAGACATTGAAATGACAGATGCCCAGATGTAACCACAGAAATAAAGAATGCTGCACAACTGTATAAGTTAAAAATGTAATTCTCTACAGCAAAGACATTGAAATGACAGATGCCCAGATGTAACCACAGAAATAAAGAATGCTGCACAACTGTATAAGTTAAAAATGTAATTCTCTACAGCAAAGACATTGAAATGACAGATGCCCAGATGTAACCACAGAAATAAAGAATGCCACACAACTGTATAAGTTAAAAATGTAATTCTCTACAGCAAAGACATTGAAATGACAGACGCCCAGATGTAACCACAGAAATAAAGAATGCTGCACAACTGTATAAGTTAAAATGTAGTTCTCTACAGCAGACATTGAAATGACAGATGCCCAGATGTAACCACAGAAATAAAGAATGCCACACAACTGTATAAGTTAAAAATGTAATTCTCTACAGCAAAGACATTAAAATGACAGACGCCCAGATGTAACCACAGAAATAAAGAATGCTGCACAACTGTATAAGTTAAAAACGTAATTCTCTACAGCAAAGACATTGAAATGACAAAGATGTACAGATGTAACCACAGAAATAAAGAATGCCACACAACTGTATAAGTTAAAAATGTAATTCTCTACAGCAGACATTGAAATGACAGATGCCCAGATGTAACCACAGAAATAAAGAATGCCACACAACTGTATAAGTTAAATATGTAATTCTCTACAGCAAAGACATTGAAATGACAGATGCCCAGATGTAACCACAGAAATAAAGAATGCTGCACAACTGTATAAGTTAAAAATGTAATTCTCTACAGCAAAGACATTGAAATGACAGATGCCCAGATGTAACCACAGAAATAAAGAATGCTGCACAACTGTATAAGTTAAAAATGTAATTCTCTACAGCAAAGACATTGAAATGACAGATGTCCAGATGTAACCACAGAAATAAAGAATGCTGCACAACTGTATAAGTTAAAAATGTAATTCTCTACAGCAAAGACATTGAAATGACAGATGCCCAGATGTAACCACAGAAATAAAGAATGCTGCACAACTGTACAAGTTAAAAATGTAATTCTCTATAACAAAGACATTGAAATGACAGATGCCCAGTTGTAACCACAGAAATAAAGAATGTTGCAAAACTGTATAAGTTAAAAATGTAATTCTCTACAGCAGACATTGAAATGACAAAGATGTACAGATGTAACCACAGAAATAAAGAATGCCACACAACTGTATAAGTTAAAAATGTAATTCTCTACAGCAGACATTGAAATGACAGATGCCCAGATGTAACCACAGAAATAAAGAATGCCACACAACTGTATAAGTTAAAAATGTAATTCTCTACAGCAAAGACATTGAAATGACAGATGCCCAGATGTAACCACAGAAATAAAGAATGCTGCACAACTGTATAAGTTAAAAATGTAATTCTCTACAGCAAAGACATTGAAATGACAGATGTCCAGATGTAACCACAGAAATAAAGAATGCTGCACAACTGTATAAGTTAAAAATGTAATTCTCTACAGCAAAGACATTGAAATGACAGACGCCCAGATGTAATTACAGAAATAAAGAATGCTGCACAACTGTACAAGTTAAAAATGTAATTCTCTATAACAAAGACATTGAAATGACAGATGCCCAGTTGTAACCACAGAAATAAAGAATGTTGCACAACTGTATAAGTTAAAAATGTAATTCTCTACAACAGACATTGAAATGACAGATGCCCAGATGTAACCACAGAAATAAAGAATGCTGCACAACTGTATAAGTTAAAAATGTAATTCTCTACAGCAAAGACATTGAAATGACAGATGCCCAGATGTAACCACAGAAATAAAGAATGCTGCACAACTGTATAAGTTAAAAATGTAATTCTCTACAGCAAAGACATTGAAATGACAGATGCCCAGATGTAACCACAGAAATAAAGAATGCCACACAACTGTATAAGTTAAAAATGTAATTCTCTACAGCAAAGACATTGAAATGACAGACGCCCAGATGTAACCACAGAAATAAAGAATGCTGCACAACTGTATAAGTTAAAATGTAGTTCTCTACAGCAGACATTGAAATGACAGATGCCCAGATGTAACCACAGAAATAAAGAATGCCACACAACTGTATAAGTTAAAAATGTAATTCTCTACAGCAAAGACATTAAAATGACAGACGCCCAGATGTAACCACAGAAATAAAGAATGCTGCACAACTGTATAAGTTAAAAATGTAATTCTCTACAGCAAAGACATTGAAATGACAAAGATGTACAGATGTAACCACAGAAATAAAGAATGCCACACAACTGTATAAGTTAAAAATGTATTTCTCTACAGCAGACATTGAAATGACAGATGCCCAGATGTAACCACAGAAATAAAGAATGCCACACAACTGTATAAGTTAAATATGTAATTCTCTACAGCAAAGACATTGAAATGACAGATGCCCAGATGTAACCACAGAAATAAAGAATGCTGCACAACTGTATAAGTTAAAAATGTAATTCTCTACAGCAAAGACATTGAAATGACAGATGCCCAGATGTAACCACAGAAATAAAGAATGCTGCACAACTGTATAAGTTAAAAATGTAATTCTCTACAGCAAAGACATTGAAATGACAGATGTCCAGATGTAACCACAGAAATAAAGAATGCTGCACAACTGTATAAGTTAAAAATGTAATTCTCTACAGCAAAGACATTGAAATGACAGACGCCCAGATGTAACCACAGAAATAAAGAATGCTGCACAACTGTACAAGTTAAAAATGTAATTCTCTATAACAAAGACATTGAAATGACAGATGCCCAGTTGTAACCACAGAAATAAAGAATGTTGCAAAACTGTATAAGTTAAAAATGTAATTCTCTACAGCAGACATTGAAATGACAAAGATGTACAGATGTAACCACAGAAATAAAGAATGCCACACAACTGTATAAGTTAAAAATGTAATTCTCTACAGCAGACATTGAAATGACAGATGCCCAGATGTAACCACAGAAATAAAGAATGCCACACAACTGTATAAGTTAAAAATGTAATTCTCTACAGCAAAGACATTGAAATGACAGATGCCCAGATGTAACCACAGAAATAAAGAATGCTGCACAACTGTATAAGTTAAAAATGTAATTCTCTACAGCAAAGACATTGAAATGACAGATGCCCAGATGTAACCACAGAAATAAAGAATGCTGCACAACTGTATAAGTTAAAAATGTAATTCTCTACAGCAGACATTGAAATGACAGATGCCCAGATGTAACCACAGAAATAAAGAATGCCGCACAACTGTATAAGTTAAAAATGTAATTCTCTACAGCAAAGACATTGAAATGACAGATGCCCAGATGTAACCACAGAAATAAAGAATGCTGCACAACTGTATAAGTTAAAAATGTAATTCTCTACAGCAAAGACATTGAAATGACAGATGCCCAGATGTAACCACAGAAATAAAGAATGCTGCACAACTGTATAAGTTAAAAATGTAATTCTCTACAGCAAAGACATTGAAATGACAGATGCCCAGATGTAACCACAGAAATAAAGAATGCTGCACAACTGTATAAGTAAAAAATGTAATTCTCTACAGCAAAGACATTGAAATGACAGATGCCCAGATGTAACCACAGAAATAAAGAATGCCATACAACTGTATAAGTTAAAAATGTAATTCTCTACAGCAAAGACATTGAAATGACAGATGCCCAGATATAACCACAGAAATAAAGAATGCTGCACAACTGTATAAGTTAAAAATGTAATTCTCTACAGCAAAGACATTGAAATGACAGATGCCCAGATGTAACCACAGAAATAAAGAATGCTGCACAACTGTATAAGTTAAAAATGTAATTCTCTACAGCAAAGACATTGAAATGACAGATGTCCAGATGTAACCACAGAAATAAAGAATGCTGCACAACTGTATAAGTTAAAAATGTAATTCTCTACAGCAAAGACATTGAAATGACAGACGCCCAGATGTAATTACAGAAATAAAGAATGCTGCACAACTGTACAAGTTAAAAATGTAATTCTCTATAACAAAGACATTGAAATGACAGATGCCCAGTTGTAACCACAGAAATAAAGAATGTTGCACAACTGTATAAGTTAAAAATGTAATTCTCTACAGCAGACATTGAAATGACAGATGCCCAGATGTAACCACAGAAATAAAGAATGCTGCACAACTGTATAAGTTAAAAATGTAATTCTCTACAGCAAAGACATTGAAATGACAGATGCCCAGATGTAACCACAGAAATAAAGAATGTTGCACAACTGTATAAGTTAAAAATGTAATTCTCTACAGCAAAGACATTGAAATGACAGATGCCCAGATGTAACCACAGAAATAAAGAATGCCACACAACTGTATAAGTTAAAAATGTAATTCTCTACAGCAAAGACATTGAAATGACAGACGCCCAGATGTAACCACAGAAATAAAGAATGCTGCACAACTGTATAAGTTAAAATGTAGTTCTCTACAGCAGACATTGAAATGACAGATGCCCAGATGTAACCACAGAAATAAAGAATGCCACACAACTGTATAAGTTAAAAATGTAATTCTCTACAGCAAAGACATTAAAATGACAGACGCCCAGATGTAACCACAGAAATAAAGAATGCTGCACAACTGTATACGTTAAAAACGTAATTCTCTACAGCAAAGACATTGAAATGACAAAGATGTACAGATGTAACCACAGAAATAAAGAATGCCACACAACTGTATAAGTTAAAAATGTAATTCTCTACAGCAGACATTGAAATGACAGATGCCCAGATGTAACCACAGAAATAAAGAATGCCACACAACTGTATAAGTTAAATATGTAATTCTCTACAGCAAAGACATTGAAATGACAGATGCCCAGATGTAACCACAGAAATAAAGAATGCTGCACAACTGTATAAGTTAAAAATGTAATTCTCTACAGCAAAGACATTGAAATGACAGATGCCCAGATGTAACCACAGAAATAAAGAATGCTGCACAACTGTATAAGTTAAAAATGTAATTCTCTACAGCAAAGACATTGAAATGACAGATGTCCAGATGTAACCACAGAAATAAAGAATGCTGCACAACTGCATAAGTTAAAAATGTAATTCTCTACAGCAAAGACATTGAAATGACAGACGCCCAGATGTAACCACAGAAATAAAGAATGCTGCACAACTGTACAAGTTAAAAATGTAATTCTCTATAACAAAGACATTGAAATGACAGATGCCCAGTTGTAACCACAGAAATAAAGAATGTTGCAAAACTGTATAAGTTAAAAATGTAATTCTCTACAGCAGACATTGAAATGACAAAGATGTACAGATGTAACCACAGAAATAAAGAATGCCACACAACTGTATAAGTTAAAAATGTAATTCTCTACAGCAGACATTGAAATGACAGATGCCCAGATGTAACCACAGAAATAAAGAATGCCACACAACTGTATAAGTTAAAAATGTAATTCTCTACAGCAAAGACATTGAAATGACAGATGCCCAGATGTAACCACAGAAATAAAGAATGCTGCACAACTGTATAAGTTAAAAATGTAATTCTCTACAGCAAACACATTGAAATGACAGATGTCCAGATGTAACCACAGAAATAAAGAATGCTGCACAACTGTATAAGTTAAAAATGTAATTCTCTACAGCAAAGACATTGAAATGACAGACGCCCAGATGTAATTACAGAAATAAAGAATGCTGCACAACTGTACAAGTTAAAAATGTAATTCTCTATAACAAAGACATTGAAATGACAGATGCCCAGTTGTAACCACAGAAATAAAGAATGTTGCACAACTGTATAAGTTAAAAATGTAATTCTCTACAGCAGACATTGAAATGACAGATGCCCAGATGTAACCACAGAAATAAAGAATGCTGCACAACTGTATAAGTTAAAAATGTAATTCTCTACAGCAAAGACATTGAAATGACAGATGCCCAGATGTAACCACAGAAATAAAGAATGCTGCACAACTGTATAAGTTAAAAATGTAATTCTCTACAGCAAAGACATTGAAATGACAGATGCCCAGATGTAACCACAGAAATAAAGAATGCCACACAACTGTATTAGTTAAAAATGTAATTCTCTACAGCAAAGACATTGAAATGACAGACGCCCAGATGTAACCACAGAAATAAAGAATGCTGCACAACTGTATAAGTTAAAATGTAGTTCTCTACAGCAGACATTGAAATGACAGATGCCCAGATGTAACCACAGAAATAAAGAATGCCACACAACTGTATAAGTTAAAAATGTAATTCTCTACAGCAAAGACATTAAAATGACAGACGCCCAGATGTAACCACAGAAATAAAGAATGCTGCACAACTGTATAAGTTAAAAACGTAATTCTCTACAGCAAAGACATTGAAATGACAAAGATGTACAGATGTAACCACAGAAATAAAGAATGCCACACAACTGTATAAGTTAAAAATGTAATTCTCTACAGCAGACATTGAAATGACAGATGCCCAGATGTAACCACAGAAATAAAGAATGCCACACAACTGTATAAGTTAAATATGTAATTCTCTACAGCAAAGACATTGAAATGACAGATGCCCAGATGTAACCACAGAAATAAAGAATGCTGCACAACTGTATAAGTTAAAAATGTAATTCTCTACAGCAAAGACATTGAAATGACAGATGCCCAGATGTAACCACAGAAATAAAGAATGCTGCACAACTGTATAAGTTAAAAATGTAATTCTCTACAGCAAAGACATTGAAATGACAGATGTCCAGATGTAACCACAGAAATAAAGAATGCTGCACAACTGTATAAGTTAAAAATGTAATTCTCTACAGCAAAGACATTGAAATGACAGACGCCCATATGTAACCACAGAAATAAAGAATGCTGCACAACTGTACAAGTTAAAAATGTAATTCTCTATAACAAAGACATTGAAATGACAGATGCCCAGTTGTAACCACAGAAATAAAGAATGTTGCAAAACTGTATAAGTTAAAAATGTAATTCTCTACAGCAGACATTGAAATGACAAAGATGTACAGATGTAACCACAGAAATAAAGAATGCCACACAACTGTATAAGTTAAAAATGTAATTCTCTACAGCAGACATTGAAATGACAGATGCCCAGATGTAACCACAGAAATAAAGAATGCCACACAACTGTATAAGTTAAAAATGTAATTCTCTACAGCAAAGACATTGAAATGACAGATGCCCAGATGTAACCACAGAAATAAAGAATGCTGCACAACTGTATAAGTTAAAAATGTAATTCTCTACAGCAAAGACATTGAAATGACAGATATCCAGATGTAACCACAGAAATAAAGAATGCTGCACAACTGTATAAGTTAAAAATGTAATTCTCTACAGCAAAGACATTGAAATGACAGATGCCCAGATGTAACCACAGAAATAAAGAATGCCACACAACTGTATAAGTTAAAAATGTAATTCTCTACAGCAAAGACATTAAAATGACAGATGCCCAGATGTAACCACAGAAATAAAGAATGCCACACAACTGTGTAAGTTAAAAATGTAATTCTCTACAGCAGACATTGAAATGACAGATGCCCAGATATAACCACAGAAATAAAGAATGCCACACAACTGTATAAGTTAAAAATGTAATTCTCTACAGCAAAGACATTGAAATGACAGATGCCCAGATGTAACCACAGAAATAAAGAATGCTGCACAACTGTATAAGTTAAAAATGTAATTCTCTACAGCAGACATTGAAATGACAGATGCCCAGATGTAACCACAGAAATAAAGAATGCCGTACAACTGTATAAGTTAAAAATGTAATTCTCTACAGCAAAGACATTGAAATGACAGATGCCCAGATGTAACCACAGAAATAAAGAATGCTGCACAACTGTATAAGTTAAAAATGTAATTCTCTACAGCAAAGACATTGAAATGACAGATGCCCAGATGTAACCACAGAAATAAAGAATGCTGCACAACTGTATAAGTTAAAAATGTAATTCTCTACAGCAAAGACATTGAAATGACAGATGCCCAGATGTAACCACAGAAATAAAGAATGCCACACAACTGTATAAGTTAAAAATGTAATTCTCTACAGCAAAGACATTGAAATGACAGATGCCCAGATGTAACCACAGAAATAAAGAATGCTGCACAACTGTATAAGTTAAAAATGTAATTCTCTACAGCAGACATTGAAATGACAGATGCCCAGATGTAACCACAGAAATAAAGAATGCCGCACAACTGTATAAGTTAAAAATGTAATTCTCTACAGCAAAGACATTGAAATGACAGATGCCCAGATGTAACCACAGAAATAAAGAATGCTGCACAACTGTATAAGTTAAAAATGTAATTCTCTACAGCAAAGACATTGAAATGACAGATGCCCAGATGTAACCACAGAAATAAAGAATGCTGCACAACTGTATAAGTTAAAAATGTAATTCTCTACAGCAAAGACATTGAAATGACAGATGCCCAGATGTAACCACAGAAATAAAGAATGCTGCACAACTGTATAAGTAAAAAATGTAATTCTCTACAGCAAAGACATTGAAATGACAGATGCCCAGATGTAACCACAGAAATAAAGAATGCCATACAACTGTATAAGTTAAAAATGTAATTCTCTACAGCAAAGACATTGAAATGACAGATGCCCAGATATAACCACAGAAATAAAGAATGCTGCACAACTGTATAAGTTAAAAATGTAATTCTCTACAGCAAAGACATTGAAATGACAGATGCCCAGATGTAACCACAGAAATAAAGAATGCCATACAACTGTATAAGTTAAAAATGTAATTCTCTACAGCAAAGACATTGAAATGACAGATGCCCAGATATAACCACAGAAATAAAGAATGCTGCACAACTGTATAAGTTAAAAATGTAATTCTCTACAGCAAAGACATTGAAATGACAGATGCCCAGATGTAACCACAGAAATAAAGAATGCTGCACAACTGTATAAGTTAAAAATGTAATTCTCTACAGCAAAGACATTGAAATGACAGATGTCCAGATGTAACCACAGAAATAAAGAATGCTGCACAACTGTATAAGTTAAAAATGTAATTCTCTACAGCAAAGACATTGAAATGACAGACGCCCAGATGTAATTACAGAAATAAAGAATGCTGCACAACTGTACAAGTTAAAAATGTAATTCTCTATAACAAAGACATTGAAATGACAGATGCCCAGTTGTAACCACAGAAATAAAGAATGTTGCACAACTGTATAAGTTAAAAATGTAATTCTCTACAGCAGACATTGAAATGACAGATGCCCAGATGTAACCACAGAAATAAAGAATGCTGCACAACTGTATAAGTTAAAAATGTAATTCTCTACAGCAAAGACATTGAAATGACAGATGCCCAGATGTAACCACAGAAATAAAGAATGTTGCACAACTGTATAAGTTAAAAATGTAATTCTCTACAGCAAAGACATTGAAATGACAGATGCCCAGATGTAACCACAGAAATAAAGAATGCCACACAACTGTATAAGTTAAAAATGTAATTCTCTACAGCAAAGACATTGAAATGACAGACGCCCAGATGTAACCACAGAAATAAAGAATGCTGCACAACTGTATAAGTTAAAATGTAGTTCTCTACAGCAGACATTGAAATGACAGATGCCCAGATGTAACCACAGAAATAAAGAATGCCACACAACTGTATAAGTTAAAAATGTAATTCTCTACAGCAAAGACATTAAAATGACAGACGCCCAGATGTAACCACAGAAATAAAGAATGCTGCACAACTGTATACGTTAAAAACGTAATTCTCTACAGCAAAGACATTGAAATGACAAAGATGTACAGATGTAACCACAGAAATAAAGAATGCCACACAACTGTATAAGTTAAAAATGTAATTCTCTACAGCAGACATTGAAATGACAGATGCCCAGATGTAACCACAGAAATAAAGAATGCCACACAACTGTATAAGTTAAATATGTAATTCTCTACAGCAAAGACATTGAAATGACAGATGCCCAGATGTAACCACAGAAATAAAGAATGCTGCACAACTGTATAAGTTAAAAATGTAATTCTCTACAGCAAAGACATTGAAATGACAGATGCCCAGATGTAACCACAGAAATAAAGAATGCTGCACAACTGTATAAGTTAAAAATGTAATTCTCTACAGCAAAGACATTGAAATGACAGATGTCCAGATGTAACCACAGAAATAAAGAATGCTGCACAACTGCATAAGTTAAAAATGTAATTCTCTACAGCAAAGACATTGAAATGACAGACGCCCAGATGTAACCACAGAAATAAAGAATGCTGCACAACTGTACAAGTTAAAAATGTAATTCTCTATAACAAAGACATTGAAATGACAGATGCCCAGTTGTAACCACAGAAATAAAGAATGTTGCAAAACTGTATAAGTTAAAAATGTAATTCTCTACAGCAGACATTGAAATGACAAAGATGTACAGATGTAACCACAGAAATAAAGAATGCCACACAACTGTATAAGTTAAAAATGTAATTCTCTACAGCAGACATTGAAATGACAGATGCCCAGATGTAACCACAGAAATAAAGAATGCCACACAACTGTATAAGTTAAAAATGTAATTCTCTACAGCAAAGACATTGAAATGACAGATGCCCAGATGTAACCACAGAAATAAAGAATGCTGCACAACTGTATAAGTTAAAAATGTAATTCTCTACAGCAAACACATTGAAATGACAGATGTCCAGATGTAACCACAGAAATAAAGAATGCTGCACAACTGTATAAGTTAAAAATGTAATTCTCTACAGCAAAGACATTGAAATGACAGACGCCCAGATGTAATTACAGAAATAAAGAATGCTGCACAACTGTACAAGTTAAAAATGTAATTCTCTATAACAAAGACATTGAAATGACAGATGCCCAGTTGTAACCACAGAAATAAAGAATGTTGCACAACTGTATAAGTTAAAAATGTAATTCTCTACAGCAGACATTGAAATGACAGATGCCCAGATGTAACCACAGAAATAAAGAATGCTGCACAACTGTATAAGTTAAAAATGTAATTCTCTACAGCAAAGACATTGAAATGACAGATGCCCAGATGTAACCACAGAAATAAAGAATGCTGCACAACTGTATAAGTTAAAAATGTAATTCTCTACAGCAAAGACATTGAAATGACAGATGCCCAGATGTAACCACAGAAATAAAGAATGCCACACAACTGTATTAGTTAAAAATGTAATTCTCTACAGCAAAGACATTGAAATGACAGACGCCCAGATGTAACCACAGAAATAAAGAATGCTGCACAACTGTATAAGTTAAAATGTAGTTCTCTACAGCAGACATTGAAATGACAGATGCCCAGATGTAACCACAGAAATAAAGAATGCCACACAACTGTATAAGTTAAAAATGTAATTCTCTACAGCAAAGACATTAAAATGACAGACGCCCAGATGTAACCACAGAAATAAAGAATGCTGCACAACTGTATAAGTTAAAAACGTAATTCTCTACAGCAAAGACATTGAAATGACAAAGATGTACAGATGTAACCACAGAAATAAAGAATGCCACACAACTGTATAAGTTAAAAATGTAATTCTCTACAGCAGACATTGAAATGACAGATGCCCAGATGTAACCACAGAAATAAAGAATGCCACACAACTGTATAAGTTAAATATGTAATTCTCTACAGCAAAGACATTGAAATGACAGATGCCCAGATGTAACCACAGAAATAAAGAATGCTGCACAACTGTATAAGTTAAAAATGTAATTCTCTACAGCAAAGACATTGAAATGACAGATGCCCAGATGTAACCACAGAAATAAAGAATGCTGCACAACTGTATAAGTTAAAAATGTAATTCTCTACAGCAAAGACATTGAAATGACAGATGTCCAGATGTAACCACAGAAATAAAGAATGCTGCACAACTGTATAAGTTAAAAATGTAATTCTCTACAGCAAAGACATTGAAATGACAGACGCCCATATGTAACCACAGAAATAAAGAATGCTGCACAACTGTACAAGTTAAAAATGTAATTCTCTATAACAAAGACATTGAAATGACAGATGCCCAGTTGTAACCACAGAAATAAAGAATGTTGCAAAACTGTATAAGTTAAAAATGTAATTCTCTACAGCAGACATTGAAATGACAAAGATGTACAGATGTAACCACAGAAATAAAGAATGCCACACAACTGTATAAGTTAAAAATGTAATTCTCTACAGCAGACATTGAAATGACAGATGCCCAGATGTAACCACAGAAATAAAGAATGCCACACAACTGTATAAGTTAAAAATGTAATTCTCTACAGCAAAGACATTGAAATGACAGATGCCCAGATGTAACCACAGAAATAAAGAATGCTGCACAACTGTATAAGTTAAAAATGTAATTCTCTACAGCAAAGACATTGAAATGACAGATATCCAGATGTAACCACAGAAATAAAGAATGCTGCACAACTGTATAAGTTAAAAATGTAATTCTCTACAGCAAAGACATTGAAATGACAGATGCCCAGATGTAACCACAGAAATAAAGAATGCCACACAACTGTATAAGTTAAAAATGTAATTCTCTACAGCAAAGACATTAAAATGACAGATGCCCAGATGTAACCACAGAAATAAAGAATGCCACACAACTGTGTAAGTTAAAAATGTAATTCTCTACAGCAGACATTGAAATGACAGATGCCCAGATATAACCACAGAAATAAAGAATGCCACACAACTGTATAAGTTAAAAATGTAATTCTCTACAGCAAAGACATTGAAATGACAGATGCCCAGATGTAACCACAGAAATAAAGAATGCTGCACAACTGTATAAGTTAAAAATGTAATTCTCTACAGCAGACATTGAAATGACAGATGCCCAGATGTAACCACAGAAATAAAGAATGCCGTACAACTGTATAAGTTAAAAATGTAATTCTCTACAGCAAAGACATTGAAATGACAGATGCCCAGATGTAACCACAGAAATAAAGAATGCTGCACAACTGTATAAGTTAAAAATGTAATTCTCTACAGCAAAGACATTGAAATGACAGATGCCCAGATGTAACCACAGAAATAAAGAATGCTGCACAACTGTATAAGTTAAAAATGTAATTCTCTACAGCAAAGACATTGAAATGACAGATGCCCAGATGTAACCACAGAAATAAAGAATGCCACACAACTGTATAAGTTAAAAATGTAATTCTCTACAGCAAAGACATTGAAATGACAGATGCCCAGATGTAACCACAGAAATAAAGAATGCTGCACAACTGTATAAGTTAAAAATGTAATTCTCTACAGCAGACATTGAAATGACAGATGCCCAGATGTAACCACAGAAATAAAGAATGCCGCACAACTGTATAAGTTAAAAATGTAATTCTCTACAGCAAAGACATTGAAATGACAGATGCCCAGATGTAACCACAGAAATAAAGAATGCTGCACAACTGTATAAGTTAAAAATGTAATTCTCTACAGCAAAGACATTGAAATGACAGATGCCCAGATGTAACCACAGAAATAAAGAATGCTGCACAACTGTATAAGTTAAAAATGTAATTCTCTACAGCAAAGACATTGAAATGACAGATGCCCAGATGTAACCACAGAAATAAAGAATGCTGCACAACTGTATAAGTAAAAAATGTAATTCTCTACAGCAAAGACATTGAAATGACAGATGCCCAGATGTAACCACAGAAATAAAGAATGCCATACAACTGTATAAGTTAAAAATGTAATTCTCTACAGCAAAGACATTGAAATGACAGATGCCCAGATATAACCACAGAAATAAAGAATGCTGCACAACTGTATAAGTTAAAAATGTAATTCTCTACAGCAAAGACATTGAAATGACAGATGCCCAGATGTAACCACAGAAATAAAGAATGCTGCACAACTGTATAAGTTAAAAATGTAATTCTCTACAGCAAAGACATTGAAATGACAGATGTCCAGATGTAACCACAGAAATAAAGAATGCTGCACAACTGTATAAGTTAAAAATGTAATTCTCTACAGCAAAGACATTGAAATGACAGACGCCCAGATGTAATTACAGAAATAAAGAATGCTGCACAACTGTACAAGTTAAAAATGTAATTCTCTATAACAAAGACATTGAAATGACAGATGCCCAGTTGTAACCACAGAAATAAAGAATGTTGCACAACTGTATAAGTTAAAAATGTAATTCTCTACAGCAGACATTGAAATGACAGATGCCCAGATGTAACCACAGAAATAAAGAATGCTGCACAACTGTATAAGTTAAAAATGTAATTCTCTACAGCAAAGACATTGAAATGACAGATGCCCAGATGTAACCACAGAAATAAAGAATGTTGCACAACTCTATAAGTTAAAAATGTAATTCTCTACAGCAAAGACATTGAAATGACAGATGCCCAGATGTAACCACAGAAATAAAGAATGCCACACAACTGTATAAGTTAAAAATGTAATTCTCTACAGCAAAGACATTGAAATGACAGACGCCCAGATGTAACCACAGAAATAAAGAATGCTGCACAACTGTATAAGTTAAAATGTAGTTCTCTACAGCAGACATTGAAATGACAGATGCCCAGATGTAACCACAGAAATAAAGAATGCCACACAACTGTATAAGTTAAAAATGTAATTCTCTACAGCAAAGACATTAAAATGACAGACGCCCAGATGTAACCACAGAAATAAAGAATGCTGCACAACTGTATACGTTAAAAACGTAATTCTCTACAGCAAAGACATTGAAATGACAAAGATGTACAGATGTAACCACAGAAATAAAGAATGCCACACAACTGTATAAGTTAAAAATGTAATTCTCTACAGCAGACATTGAAATGACAGATGCCCAGATGTAACCACAGAAATAAAGAATGCCACACAACTGTATAAGTTAAATATGTAATTCTCTACAGCAAAGACATTGAAATGACAGATGCCCAGATGTAACCACAGAAATAAAGAATGCTGCACAACTGTATAAGTTAAAAATGTAATTCTCTACAGCAAAGACATTGAAATGACAGATGCCCAGATGTAACCACAGAAATAAAGAATGCTGCACAACTGTATAAGTTAAAAATGTAATTCTCTACAGCAAAGACATTGAAATGACAGATGTCCAGATGTAACCACAGAAATAAAGAATGCTGCACAACTGCATAAGTTAAAAATGTAATTCTCTACAGCAAAGACATTGAAATGACAGACGCCCAGATGTAACCACAGAAATAAAGAATGCTGCACAACTGTACAAGTTAAAAATGTAATTCTCTATAACAAAGACATTGAAATGACAGATGCCCAGTTGTAACCACAGAAATAAAGAATGTTGCAAAACTGTATAAGTTAAAAATGTAATTCTCTACAGCAGACATTGAAATGACAAAGATGTACAGATGTAACCACAGAAATAAAGAATGCCACACAACTGTATAAGTTAAAAATGTAATTCTCTACAGCAGACATTGAAATGACAGATGCCCAGATGTAACCACAGAAATAAAGAATGCCACACAACTGTATAAGTTAAAAATGTAATTCTCTACAGCAAAGACATTGAAATGACAGATGCCCAGATGTAACCACAGAAATAAAGAATGCTGCACAACTGTATAAGTTAAAAATGTAATTCTCTACAGCAAACACATTGAAATGACAGATGTCCAGATGTAACCACAGAAATAAAGAATGCTGCACAACTGTATAAGTTAAAAATGTAATTCTCTACAGCAAAGACATTGAAATGACAGACGCCCAGATGTAATTACAGAAATAAAGAATGCTGCACAACTGTACAAGTTAAAAATGTAATTCTCTATAACAAAGACATTGAAATGACAGATGCCCAGTTGTAACCACAGAAATAAAGAATGTTGCACAACTGTATAAGTTAAAAATGTAATTCTCTACAGCAGACATTGAAATGACAGATGCCCAGATGTAACCACAGAAATAAAGAATGCTGCACAACTGTATAAGTTAAAAATGTAATTCTCTACAGCAAAGACATTGAAATGACAGATGCCCAGATGTAACCACAGAAATAAAGAATGCTGCACAACTGTATAAGTTAAAAATGTAATTCTCTACAGCAAAGACATTGAAATGACAGATGCCCAGATGTAACCACAGAAATAAAGAATGCCACACAACTGTATTAGTTAAAAATGTAATTCTCTACAGCAAAGACATTGAAATGACAGACGCCCAGATGTAACCACAGAAATAAAGAATGCTGCACAACTGTATAAGTTAAAATGTAGTTCTCTACAGCAGACATTGAAATGACAGATGCCCAGATGTAACCACAGAAATAAAGAATGCCACACAACTGTATAAGTTAAAAATGTAATTCTCTACAGCAAAGACATTAAAATGACAGACGCCCAGATGTAACCACAGAAATAAAGAATGCTGCACAACTGTATAAGTTAAAAATGTAATTCTCTACAGCAAAGACATTGAAATGACAGATGCCCAGATGTAACCACAGAAATAAAGAATGCTGCACAACTGTATAAGTTAAAAATGTAATTCTCTACAGCAAAGACATTGAAATGACAGATGTCCAGATGTAACCACAGAAATAAAGAATGCTGCACAACTGTATAAGTTAAAAATGTAATTCTCTACAGCAAAGACATTGAAATGACAGACGCCCATATGTAACCACAGAAATAAAGAATGCTGCACAACTGTACAAGTTAAAAATGTAATTCTCTATAACAAAGACATTGAAATGACAGATGCCCAGTTGTAACCACAGAAATAAAGAATGTTGCAAAACTGTATAAGTTAAAAATGTAATTCTCTACAGCAGACATTGAAATGACAAAGATGTACAGATGTAACCACAGAAATAAAGAATGCCACACAACTGTATAAGTTAAAAATGTAATTCTCTACAGCAGACATTGAAATGACAGATGCCCAGATGTAACCACAGAAATAAAGAATGCCACACAACTGTATAAGTTAAAAATGTAATTCTCTACAGCAAAGACATTGAAATGACAGATGCCCAGATGTAACCACAGAAATAAAGAATGCTGCACAACTGTATAAGTTAAAAATGTAATTCTCTACAGCAAAGACATTGAAATGACAGATATCCAGATGTAACCACAGAAATAAAGAATGCTGCACAACTGTATAAGTTAAAAATGTAATTCTCTACAGCAAAGACATTGAAATGACAGATGCCCAGATGTAACCACAGAAATAAAGAATGCCACACAACTGTATAAGTTAAAAATGTAATTCTCTACAGCAAAGACATTAAAATGACAGATGCCCAGATGTAACCACAGAAATAAAGAATGCCACACAACTGTGTAAGTTAAAAATGTAATTCTCTACAGCAGACATTGAAATGACAGATGCCCAGATATAACCACAGAAATAAAGAATGCCACACAACTGTATAAGTTAAAAATGTAATTCTCTACAGCAAAGACATTGAAATGACAGATGCCCAGATGTAACCACAGAAATAAAGAATGCTGCACAACTGTATAAGTTAAAAATGTAATTCTCTACAGCAGACATTGAAATGACAGATGCCCAGATGTAACCACAGAAATAAAGAATGCCGTACAACTGTATAAGTTAAAAATGTAATTCTCTACAGCAAAGACATTGAAATGACAGATGCCCAGATGTAACCACAGAAATAAAGAATGCTGCACAACTGTATAAGTTAAAAATGTAATTCTCTACAGCAAAGACATTGAAATGACAGATGCCCAGATGTAACCACAGAAATAAAGAATGCTGCACAACTGTATAAGTTAAAAATGTAATTCTCTACAGCAAAGACATTGAAATGACAGATGCCCAGATGTAACCACAGAAATAAAGAATGCCACACAACTGTATAAGTTAAAAATGTAATTCTCTACAGCAAAGACATTGAAATGACAGACGCCCAGATGTAACCACAGAAATAAAGAATGCTGCACAACTGTATAAGTTAAAATGTAGTTCTCTACAGCAGACATTGAAATGACAGATGCCCAGATGTAACCACAGAAATAAAGAATGCCACACAACTGTATAAGTTAAAAATGTAATTCTCTACAGCAAAGACATTAAAATGACAGACGCCCAGATGTAACCACAGAAATAAAGAATGCTGCACAACTGTATAAGTTAAAAACGTAATTCTCTACAGCAAAGACATTGAAATGACAAAGATGTACAGATGTAACCACAGAAATAAAGAATGCTGCACAACTGTATAAGTTAAAAATGTAATTCTCTACAGCAAAGACATTGAAATGACAGATGCCCAGATGTAACCACAGAAATAAAGAATGCTGCACAACTGTATAAGTTAAAAATGTAATTCTCTACAGCAAAGACACTGAAATGACAGATGCCCAGATGTAACCACAGAAATAAAGAATGCCACACAACTGTATAAGTTACAAATGTAATTCTCTACAGCAAAGACATTAAAATGACAGATGACCAGATGTAACCACAGAAATAAAGAATGCCACACAACTGTATAAGTTAAAAATGTAATTCTCTACAGCAAAGACATTAAAATGACAGATGCCCAGATGTAACCACAGAAATAAAGAATGCCACACAACTGTATAAGTTAAAAATGTAATTCTCTACAGCAAAGACATTAAAATGACAGATGCCCAGATGTAACCACAGAAATAAAGAATGCCACACAACTGTATAAGTTAAAAATGTAATTCTCTACAGCAGACATTGAAATGACAGATGCCCAGATGTAACCACAGAAATAAAGAATGCCACACAACTGTATAAGTTAAAAATGTAATTCTCTACAGCAAAGACATTGAAATGACAGATGCCCAGATGTAACCACAGAAATAAAGAATGCTGCACAACTGTATAAGTTAAAAATGTAATTCTCTACAGCAAAGACATTGAAATGACAGATGCCCAGATGTAACCACAAAAATAAAGAATGCCACACAACTGTATAAGTTAAAAATGTATTTCTCTACGGCAAAGACATTGAAATGACAGACGCCCAGATTTAACCACAGAAATAAAAGAATGCTGCACAAATGTATAAGTTAAAAATGTAATTCTCTACAGCAAAGACATTGAAATGACAGACGCCCAGATGTAACCACAGAAATAAAGAATACTGCACAACTGTATAAGTTAAAAATGTAATTCTCTACAACAAAGACATTGAAATGACAGATGCCCAGATGTAACCACAGAAATAAAGAATGCTGCACAACTGTATAAGTTAAAAATGTAATTCTCTACAGCAGACATTGAAATGACAGATGCCCAGATGTAACCACAGAAATAAAGAATGCTGCACAACTGTATAAGTTAAAAATGTAATTCTCTACAGCAAAGACATTGAAATGACATGCCCAGATGTAACCACAGAAATAAAGAATGCTGCACAACTGTATAAGTTAAAAATGTAATTCTCTACAGCAAAGACATTGAAATGACAGATGCCCAGATGTAACCACAGAAATAAAGAATGCCACACAACTGTATAAGTTAAAAATGTAATTCTCTACAGCAAAGACATTAAAATGACAGACGCCCAGATGTAACCACAGAAATAAAGAATGCTGCACAACTGTATAAGTTAAAAATGTAATTCTCTACAGCAAAGACATTGAAATGACAGATGCCCAGATGTAACCACAGAAATAAAGAATGCTGCACAACTGTATAAGTTAAAAATGTAATTCTCTACAGCAAAGACATTGACATGACAAAGATGTACAGAGGTAACCACAGAAATAAAGAATGCTGCACAACTGTATAAGTTAAAAATGTAATTCTCTACAGCAAAGACATTGAAATGACAAAGATGTACAGATGTAACCACAGAAATAAAGAATGCTGCACAACTGTATAAGTTAAAAATGTAATTCTCTACAGCAAAGACATTGAAATGACAGATGCCCAGATGTAACCACAAAAATAAAGAATGCCACACAACTGTATAAGTTAAAAATGTAATTCTCTACAGCAAAGACATTGAAATGACAGATGTCCAGATGTAACCACAGAAATAAAGAATGCTGCACAACTGTATAAGTTAAAAATTTAATTCTCTACAGCAAAAACATTAAAATGACAGATGCCCAGATGTAACCACAGAAATAAAGAATGCCACACAACTGTATAAGTTAAAAATGTAATTCTCTACAGCAAAGACATTAAAATGACAGATGCCCAGATGTAACCACAGAAATAAAAAATGCCACACAACTGTATAAGTTAAAAATGTAATTCTCTACAGCAGACATTGAAATGACAGATGCCCAGATGTAACCACAGAAATAAAGAATGCCACACAACTGTATAAGTTAAAAATGTAATTCTCTACAGCAAAGACATTGAAATGAGAGATGCCCAGATGTAACCACAGAAATAAAGAATGCTGCACAACTGTATAAGTTAAAAATGTAATTCTCTACAGCAAAGACATTGAAATGACAAAGATGTACAGATGTAACCACAGAAATAAAGAATGCTGCACAACTGTATAAGTTAAAAATGTAATTCTCTACAGCAAAGACATTGAAATGACAAAGATGTACAGATGTAACCACAGAAATAAAGAATGCTGCACAACTGTATAAGTTAAAAATGTAATTCTCTACAGCAAAGACATTGAAATGACAGATGTCCAGATGTAACCAAAAAAATAAAGAATGCCACACAACTGTATAAGTTAAAAATGTAATTCTCTACAGCAGACATTGAAATGACAGATGTCCAGATGTAACCACAGAAATAAAGAATGCTGCACAACTGTATAAGTTAAAAATGTAATTCTCTACAGCAAAGATATTAAAATGACAGATGCCCAGATGTAACCACAGAAATAAAAAATGCCACACAACTGTATAAGTTAAAAATGTAATTCTCTACAGCAAAGACATTGAAATGACAGATGCCCAGATGTAACCACAGAAATAAAGAATGCTGCACAACTGTATAAGTTAAAAATGTAATTCTCTACAGCAAAGACATTGAAATGACAAAGATGTACAGATGTAACCACAGAAATAAAGAATGCCACACAACTGTATAAGTTAAAAATGTAATTCTCTACAGCAAAGACATTAAAATGACAGATGCCCAGATGTAACCACAGAAATAAAAAATGCCACACAACTGTATAAGTTAAAAATGTAATTCTCTACAGCAGACATTGAAATGACAGATGCCCAGATGTAACCACAGAAATAAAGAATGCCACACAACTGTATAAGTTAAAAATGTAATTCTCTACAGCAAAGACATTGAAATGACAGATGCCCAGATGTAACCACAGAAATAAAGAATGCTGCACAACTGTATAAGTTAAAAATGTAATTCTCTACAGCAGACATTGAAATGACAGATGCCCAGATGTAACCACAGAAATAAAGAATGCCGTACAACTGTATAAGTTAAAAATGTAATTCTCTACAGCAAAGACATTGAAATGGCAGATGCCCAGATGTAACCACAGTAATAAAAAATGCCACACAACTGTATAAGTTAAAAATGTAATTCTCTACAGCAAAGACATTGAAATGACAGACGCCCAGATGTAACCACAGAAATAAAGAATGCTGCACAACTGTATAAGTTAAAAATGTAATTCTCTACAGCAAAGACATTGAAATGACAAAGATGTACAGATGTAACCACAGAAATAAAGAATGCTGCACAACTGTATAAGTTAAAAATGTAATTCTCTACAGCAAAGACATTGAAATGACAGACGCCCAGATGTAACCACAGAAATAAACTGTATAAGTTAAAAATGTAATTCTCTACAGCAAAGACATTGAAATGACAGATGCCCAGATGTAACCACAAAAATAAAGAATGCCACACAACTGTATAAGTTAAAAATGTAATTCTCTACAGCAAAGACATTGAAATGACAGACGCCCAGATGTAACCACAGAAATAAACTGTATAAGTTAAAAATGTAATTCTCTACAGCAAAGACATTGAAATGACAGACGCCCAGATGTAACCACAAAAATAAAGAATGCCACACAACTGTATAAGTTACAAATGTAATTCTCTACAGCAGACATTGAAATGACAGATGCCCAGATGTAACCACAGAAATAAAGAATGCTGCACAACTGTATAAGTTAAAAATGTAATTCTCTACAGCAAAGACATTGAAATGACAGATGCCCAGATGTAACCACAGAAATAAAGAATGCCACACAACTGTATAAGTTAAAAATGTAATTCTCTACAGCAGACATTGAAATGACAGATGCCCAGATGTAACCACAGAAATAAAGAATGCTGCACAACTGTATAAGTTAAAAATGTAATTCTCTACAGCAAAGACATTGAAATGACAGATGCTGCACAACTGTATAAGTTAAAAATGTAATTCTCTACAGCAAAGACATTGAAATGACAGATGCCCAGATGTAACCACAGAAATAAAGAATGCTGCACAACTGTATAAGTTAAAAATGTAATTCTCTACAGCATAGACATTGAAATGATAGATGCCCAGATGTAACCACAGAAATAAAGAATGCTGCACAACTGTATAAGTTACAAATGTAATTCTCTACAGCAAAGACATTAAAATGACAGATGCCCAGATGTAACCACAGAAATAAAGAATGCCACACAACTGTATAAGTTAAAAATGTAATTCTCTACAGCAAAGACATTAAAATGACAGATGCCCAGATGTAACCACAGAAATAAAGAATGCCACACAACTGTATAAGTTAAAAATGTAATTCTCTACAGCAAAGACATTAAAATGACAGATGCCCAGATGTAACCACAGAAATAAAGAATGCCACACAACTGTATAAGTTAAAAATGTAATTCTCTACAGCAGACATTGAAATGACAGATGCCCAGATGTAACCACAGAAATAAAGAATGCCACACAACTGTATAAGTTAAAAATGTAATTCTCTACAGCAAAGACATTGAAATGACAGATGCCCAGATGTAACCACAGAAATAAAGAATGCTGCACAACTGTATAAGTTAAAAATGTAATTCTCTACAGCAAAGACATTGAAATGACAGATGCCCAGATGTAACCACAAAAATAAAGAATGCCACACAACTGTATAAGTTAAAAATGTAATTCTCTACAGCAGACATTGAAATGACAGATGCCCAGATGTAACCACAGAAATAAAGAATGCCACACAACTGTATAAGTTAAAAATGTAATTCTCTACAGCAAAGACATTGAAATGACAGATGCCCAGATGTAACCACAGAAATAAAGAATGCTGCACAACTGTATAAGTTAAAAATGTAATTCTCTACAGCAGACATTGAAATGACAGATGCCCAGATGTAACCACAGAAATAAAGAATGCCGTACAACTGTATAAGTTAAAAATGTAATTCTCTACAGCAAAGACATTGAAATGGCAGATGCCCAGATGTAACCACAGTAATAAAAAATGCCACACAACTGTATAAGTTAAAAATGTAATTCTCTACAGCAAAGACATTGAAATGACAGACGCCCAGATGTAACCACAGAAATAAAGAATGCTGCACAACTGTATAAGTTAAAAATGTAATTCTCTACAGCAAAGACATTGAAATGACAAAGATGTACAGATGTAACCACAGAAATAAAGAATGCTGCACAACTGTATAAGTTAAAAATGTAATTCTCTACAGCAAAGACATTGAAATGACAGACGCCCAGATGTAACCACAGAAATAAACTGTATAAGTTAAAAATGTAATTCTCTACAGCAAAGACATTGAAATGACAGATGCCCAGATGTAACCACAAAAATAAAGAATGCCACACAACTGTATAAGTTAAAAATGTAATTCTCTACAGCAAAGACATTGAAATGACAGACGCCCAGATGTAACCACAGAAATAAACTGTATAAGTTAAAAATGTAATTCTCTACAGCAAAGACATTGAAATGACAGACGCCCAGATGTAACCACAAAAATAAAGAATGCCACACAACTGTATAAGTTACAAATGTAATTCTCTACAGCAGACATTGAAATGACAGATGCCCAGATGTAACCACAGAAATAAAGAATGCTGCACAACTGTATAAGTTAAAAATGTAATTCTCTACAGCAAAGACATTGAAATGACAGATGCCCAGATGTAACCACAGAAATAAAGAATGCCACACAACTGTATAAGTTAAAAATGTAATTCTCTACAGCAGACATTGAAATGACAGATGCCCAGATGTAACCACAGAAATAAAGAATGCTGCACAACTGTATAAGTTAAAAATGTAATTCTCTACAGCAAAGACATTGAAATGACAGATGCTGCACAACTGTATAAGTTAAAAATGTAATTCTCTACAGCAAAGACATTGAAATGACAGATGCCCAGATGTAACCACAGAAATAAAGAATGCTGCACAACTGTATAAGTTAAAAATGTAATTCTCTACAGCATAGACATTGAAATGATAGATGCCCAGATGTAACCACAGAAATAAAGAATGCTGCACAACTGTATAAGTTACAAATGTAATTCTCTACAGCAAAGACATTAAAATGACAGATGCCCAGATGTAACCACAGAAATAAAGAATGCCACACAACTGTATAAGTTAAAAATGTAATTCTCTACAGCAAAGACATTAAAATGACAGATGCCCAGATGTAACCACAGAAATAAAGAATGCCACACAACTGTATAAGTTAAAAATGTAATTCTCTACAGCAAAGACATTAAAATGACAGATGCCCAGATGTAACCACAGAAATAAAGAATGCCACACAACTGTATAAGTTAAAAATGTAATTCTCTACAGCAGACATTGAAATGACAGATGCCCAGATGTAACCACAGAAATAAAGAATGCCACACAACTGTATAAGTTAAAAATGTAATTCTCTACAGCAAAGACATTGAAATGACAGATGCCCAGATGTAACCACAGAAATAAAGAATGCTGCACAACTGTATAAGTTAAAAATGTAATTCTCTACAACAGACATTGAAATGACAGATGCCCAGATGTAACCACAGAAATAAAGAATGCCGTACAACTGTATAAGTTAAAAATGTAATTCTCTACAGCAAAGACATTGAAATGACAGATGCCCAGATGTAACCACAGTAATAAAAAATGCCACACAACTGTATAAGTTAAAAATGTAATTCTCTACAGCAAAGACATTGAAATGACAGACGCCCAGATGTAACCACAGAAATAAAGAATGCTGCACAACTGTATAAGTTAAAAATGTAATTCTCTACAGCAAAGACATTGAAATGACAAAGATGTACAGATGTAACCACAGAAATAAAGAATGCTGCACAATTGTATAAGTTAAAAATGTAATTCTCTACAGCAAAGACATTGAAATGACAGACGCCCAGATGTAACCACAGAAATAAACTGTATAAGTTAAAAATGTAATTCTCTACAGCAAAGACATTGAAATGACAGATGCCCAGATGTAACCACAAAAATAAAGAATGCCACACAACTGTATAAGTTAAAAATGTAATTCTCTACAGCAAAGACATTGAAATGACAGACGCCCAGATGTAACCACAGAAATAAAAGAATGCTGCACAAATGTATAAGTTAAAAATGTAATTCTCTACAGCAAAGACATTGAAATGACAGACGCCCAGATGTAACCACAGAAATAAAGAATACTGCACAACTGTATAAGTTAAAAATGTAATTCTCTACAACAAAGACATTGAAATGACAGATGCCCAGATGTAACCACAGAAATAAAGAATGCTGCACAACTGTATAAGTTAAAAATGTAATTCTCTACAGCAGACATTGAAATGACAGATGCCCAGATGTAACCACAGAAATAAAGAATGCTGCACAACTGTATAAGTTAAAAATGTAATTCTCTACAGCAAAGACATTGAAATGACATGCCCAGATGTAACCACAGAAATAAAGAATGCTACACAACTGTATAAGTTAAAAATGTAATTCTCTACAGCAAAGACATTGAAATGACAGATGCCCAGATGTAACCACAGAAATAAAGAATGCCAAACAACTGTATAAGTTAAAAATGTAATTCTCTACAGCAGACATTGAAATGACAGATGCCCAGATGTAACCACAGAAATAAAGAATGCTGCACAACTGTATAAGTTAAAAATGTAATTCTCTACAGCAAAGACATTGAAATGACAGATGCTGCACAACTGTATAAGTTAAAAATGTAATTCTCTACAGCAAAGACATTGAAATGACAGATGCCCAGATGTAACCACAGAAATAAAGAATGCTGCACAACTGTATAAGTTAAAAATGTAATTCTCTACAGCAAAGACATTGAAATGACAGATGCCCAGATGTAACCACAGAAATAAAGAATGCCACACAACTGTATAAGTTAAAAATGTAATTCTCTACAGCAGACATTGAAATGACAGATGCCCAGATGTAACCACAAAAATAAAGAATGCCACACAACTGTATAAGTTAAAAATGTAATTCTCTACAGCAGACATTGAAATGACAGATGCCCAGATGTAACCACAGAAATAAAGAATGCTGCACAACTGTATAAGTTAAAAATGTAATTCTCTACAGCAAAGACATTGAAATGACAGATGCTGCACAACTGTATAAGTTAAAAATGTAATTCTCTACAACAAAGACATTGAAATGACAGATGCCCAGATGTAACCACAGAAATAAAGAATGCTGCACAACTGTATAAGTTAAAAATGTAATTCTCTACAGCAAAGACATTGAAATGATAGATGCCCAGATGTAACCACAGAAATAAAGAATGCTGCACAACTGTATAAGTTAAAAATGTAATTCTCTACAGCAAAGACATTGAAATGACAGATGCCCAGATGTAACCACAGAAATAAAGAATGCCACACAACTGTATAAGTTAAAAATGTAATTCTCTACAGCAGACATTGAAATGACAGATGCCCAGATGTAACCACAAAAATAAAGAATGCCACACAACTGTATATGTTAAAAATGTAATTCTCTACAGCAAAGACATTGAAATGACAGATGCCCAGATGTAACCACAGAAATAAAGAATGCTGCACAACTGTATAAGTTAAAAAAGTAATTCTCTACAGCAAAGACATTGAAATGACAGATGCCCAGATGTAACCACAGAAATAAAGAATGCCGCACAACTGTATAAGTTAAAAATGTAATTCTCTACAGCAGACATTGAAATGACAGATGCCCAGATGTAACCACAGAAATAAAGAATGCCACACAACTGTATAAGTTAAAAATGTAATTCTCTACAGCAAAGACATTGAAATGACAGACGCCCAGATGTAACCACAGAAATAAAGAATGCTGCACAACTGTATAAGTTAAAATGTAATTCTCTACAGCAGACATTGAAATGACAGATGCCCAGATGTAACCACAGAAATAAAGAATGCCACACAACTGTATAAGTTAAAAATGTAATTCTCTACAGCAAAGACATTAAAATGACAGACGCCCAGATGTAACCACAGAAATAAAGAATGCTGCACAACTGTATAAGTTAAAAACGTAATTCTCTACAGCAAAGACATTGAAATGACAAAGATGTACAGATGTAACCACAGAAATAAAGAATGCCACACAACTGTATAAGTTAAAAATGTAATTCTCTACAGCAGACATTGAAATGACAGATGCCCAGATGTAACCACAGAAATAAAGAATGCCACACAACTGTATAAGTTAAAAATGTAATTCTCTACAGCAAAGACATTGAAATGACAGATGCCCAGATGTAACCACAGAAATAAAGAATGCTGCACAACTGTATAAGTTAAAAATGTAATTCTCTACAGCAAAGACATTGAAATGACAGATGCCCAGATGTAACCACAGAAATAAAGAATGCTGCACAACTGTATAAGTTACAAATGTGATTCTCTGCAGCAAAGACATTGAAATGACAAAGATGTACAGATGTAACCACAGAAATAAAGAATGCTGCACAACTGTATAAGTTAAAAATGTAATTCTCTACAGCAAAGACATTGAAATGACAAAGATGTTCAGATGTAACCACAGAAATAAAGAATGCTGCACAACTGTATAAGTTAAAAATGTAATTCTCTACAGCAAAGACATTGAAATGACAGATGCCCAGATGTAACCACAAAAATAAAGAATGCCACACAACTGTATAAGTTAAAAATGTAATTCTCTACAGCAGACATTGAAATGATAGATGCCCAGAAGTAACCACAGAAATAATGAATGCTGCACAACTGTATAAGTTAAAAATGTAATTCTCTACAGCAAAGACATTGAAATGACAGATGCCCAGATGTAACCACAGAAATAAAGAATGCCACACAACTGTATAAGTTAAAAATGTAATTCTCTACAGCAAAGACATTAAAATGACAGATGCCCAGATGTAACCACAGAAATAAAGAATGCCACACAACTGTATAAGTTAAAAATGTAATTCTCTACAGCAAAGACATTAAAATGACAGATGCCCAGATGTAACCACAGAAATAAAGAATGCCACACAACTGTATAAGTTAAAAATGTAATTCTCTACAGCAAAGACATTGAAATGACAGATGCCCAGATGTAACCACAGTAATAAAAAATGCCACACAACTGTATAAGTTAAAAATGTAATTCTCTACAGCAAAGACATTGAAATGACAGACGCCCAGATGTAACCACAGAAATAAAGAATGCTGCACAACTGTATAAGTTAAAAATGTAATTCTCTACAGCAAAGACATTGAAATGACAAAGATGTACAGATGTAACCACAGAAATAAAGAATGCTGCACAATTGTATAAGTTAAAAATGTAATTCTCTACAGCAAAGACATTGAAATGACAGACGCCCAGATGTAACCACAGAAATAAACTGTATAAGTTAAAAATGTAATTCTCTACAGCAAAGACATTGAAATGACAGATGCCCAGATGTAACCACAAAAATAAAGAATGCCACACAACTGTATAAGTTAAAAATGTAATTCTCTACAGCAAAGACATTGAAATGACAGACGCCCAGATGTAACCACAGAAATAAAAGAATGCTGCACAAATGTATAAGTTAAAAATGTAATTCTCTACAGCAAAGACATTGAAATGACAGACGCCCAGATGTAACCACAGAAATAAAGAATACTGCACAACTGTATAAGTTAAAAATGTAATTCTCTACAACAAAGACATTGAAATGACAGATGCCCAGATGTAACCACAGAAATAAAGAATGCCGCACAACTGTATAAGTTAAAAATGTAATTCTCTACAGCAGACATTGAAATGACAGATGCCCAGATGTAACCACAGAAATAAAGAATGCTGCACAACTGTATAAGTTAAAAATGTAATTCTCTACAGCAAAGACATTGAAATGACATGCCCAGATGTAACCACAGAAATAAAGAATGCTGCACAACTGTATAAGTTAAAAATGTAATTCTCTACAGCAAAGACATTGAAATGACAGATGCCCAGATGTAACCACAGAAATAAAGAATGCCACACAACTGTATAAGTTAAAAATGTAATTCTCTACAGCAGACATTGAAATGACAGATGCCCAGATGTAACCACAGAAATAAAGAATGCTGCACAACTGTATAAGTTAAAAATGTAATTCTCTACAGCAAAGACATTGAAATGACAGATGCTGCACAACTGTATAAGTTAAAAATGTAATTCTCTACAGCAAAGACATTGAAATGACAGATGCCCAGATGTAACCACAGAAATAAAGAATGCTGCACAACTGTATAAGTTAAAAATGTAATTCTCTACAGCAGACATTGAAATGACAGATGCCCAGATGTAACCACAGAAATAAAGAATGCTGCACAACTGTATAAGTTAAAAATGTAATTCTCTACAGCAGACATTGAAATGACAGATGCCCAGATGTAACCACAGAAATAAAGAATGCTGCACAACTGTATAAGTTAAAAATGTAATTCTCTACAGCAAAGACATTGAAATGACATGCCCAGATGTAACCACAGAAATAAAGAATGCTGCACAACTGTATAAGTTAAAAATGTAATTCTCTACAGCAAAGACATTGAAATGAAAGATGCCCAGATGTAACCACAGAAATAAAGAATGCCACACAACTGTATAAGTTAAAAATGTAATTCTCTACAGCAAAGACATTGAAATGACAGATGCCCAGATGTAACCACAGAAATAAAGAATGCTGCACAACTGTATAAGTTAAAAATGTAATTCTCTACAGCAGACATTGAAATGACAGATGCCCAGATGTAACCACAGAAATAAAGAATGCTGCACAACTGTATAAGTTAAAAATGTAATTCTCTACAGCAAAGACATTGAAATGACAGATGCCCAGATGTAACCACAGAAATAAAGAATGCCACACAACTGTATAAGTTAAAAATGTAATTCTCTACAGCAGACATTGAAATGACAGATGCCCAGATGTAACCACAGAAATAAAGAATGCTGCACAACTGTATAAGTTAAAAATGTAATTCTCTACAGCAAAGACATTGAAATGACAGATGCTGCACAACTGTATAAGTTAAAAATGTAATTCTCTACAGCAGACATTGAAATGACAGATGCCCAGATGTAACCACAGAAATAAAGAATGCTGCACAACTGTATAAGTTAAAAATGTAATTCTCTACAGCAAAGACATTGAAATGACATGCCCAGATGTAACCACAGAAATAAAGAATGCTGCACAACTGTATAAGTTAAAAATGTAATTCTCTACAGCAAAGACATTGAAATGAAAGATGCCCAGATGTAACCACAGAAATAAAGAATGCCACACAACTGTATAAGTTAAAAATGTAATTCTCTACAGCAAAGACATTGAAATGACAGATGCCCAGATGTAACCACAGAAATAAAGAATGCTGCACAACTGTATAAGTTAAAAATGTAATTCTCTACAGCAGACATTGAAATGACAGATGCCCAGATGTAACCACAGAAATAAAGAATGCTGCACAACTGTATAAGTTAAAAATGTAATTCTCTACAGCAAAGACATTGAAATGACAGATGCCCAGATGTAACCACAGAAATAAAGAATGCCACACAACTGTATAAGTTAAAAATGTAATTCTCTACAGCAGACATTGAAATGACAGATGCCCAGATGTAACCACAGAAATAAAGAATGCTGCACAACTGTATAAGTTAAAAATGTAATTCTCTACAGCAAAGACATTGAAATGACAGATGCTGCACAACTGTATAAGTTAAAAATGTAATTCTCTACAGCAAAGACATTGAAATGACAGATGCCCAGATGTAACCACAGAAATAAAGAATGCTGCACAACTGTATAAGTTAAAAATGTAATTCTCTACAGCAAAGACATTGAAATGATAGATGCCCAGATGTAACCACAGAAATAAAGAATGCTGCACAACTGTATAAGTTAAAAATGTAATTCTCTACAGCAAAGACATTGGAATGACAGATGCCCAGATGTAACCACAGAAATAAAGAATGCCACACAACTGTATAAGTTAAAAATGTAATTCTCTACAGCAGACATTGAAATGACAGATGCCCAGATGTAACCACAAAAATAAAGAATGCCACACAACTGTATATGTTAAAAATGTAATTCTCTACAGCAAAGACATTGAAATTACAGATGCCCAGATGTAACCACAGAAATAAAGAATGCTGCACAACTGTATAAGTTAAAAAAGTAATTCTCTACAGCAAAGACATTGAAATGACAGATGCCCAGATGTAACCACAGAAATAAAGAATGCCGCACAACTGTATAAGTTAAAAATGTAATTCTCTACAGCAGACATTGAAATGACAGATGCCCAGATGTAACCACAGAAATAAAGAATGCCACACAACTGTATAAGTTAAAAATGTAATTCTCTACAGCAAAGACATTAAAATGACAGACGCCCAGATGTAACCACAGAAATAAAGAATGCTGCACAACTGTATAAGTTAAAAACGTAATTCTCTACAGCAAAGACATTGAAATGACAGAGATGCCCAGATGTAACCACAGAAATAAAGAATGCCACACAACTGTATAAGTTAAAAATGTAATTCTCTACAGCAAAGACATTGAAATGACAGACGCCCAGATGTAACCACAGAAATAAAGAATGCTGCACAACTGTATAAGTTAAAATGTAATTCTCTACAGCAGACATTGAAATGACAGATGCCCAGATGTAACCACAGAAATAAAGAATGCCACACAACTGTATAAGTTAAAAATGTAATTCTCTACAGCAAAGACATTGAAATGACAGATGCCCAGATGTAACCACAGAAATAAAGAATGCTGCACAACTGTATAAGTTAAAAATGTAATTCTCTACAGCAAAGACATTGAAATGACAGATGCCCAGATGTAACCACAGAAATAAAGAATGCTGCACAACTGTATAAGTTACAAATGTAATTCTCTGCAGCAAAGACATTGAAATGACAAAGATGTACAGATGTAACCACAGAAATAAAGAATGCTGCACAACTGTATAAGTTAAAAATGTAATTCTCTACAGCAAAGACATTGAAATGACAAAGATGTTCAGATGTAACCACAGAAATAAAGAATGCTGCACAACTGTATAAGTTAAAAATGTAATTCTCTACAGCAAAGACATTGAAATGACAGATGCCCAGATGTAACCACAAAAATAAAGAATGCCACACAACTGTATAAGTTAAAAATGTAATTCTCTACAGCAGACATTGAAATGATAGATGCCCAGATGTAACCACAGAAATAAAGAATGCTGCACAACTGTATAAGTTAAAAATGTAATTCTCTACAGCAAAGACATTGAAATGACAGATGCCCAGATGTAACCACAGAAATAAAGAATGCCACACAACTGTATAAGTTAAAAATGTAATTCTCTACAGCAAAGACATTAAAATGACAGATGCCCAGATGTAACCACAGAAATAAAGAATGCCACACAACTGTATAAGTTAAAAATGTAATTCTCTACAGCAAAGACATTAAAATGACAGATGCCCAGATGTAACCACAGAAATAAAGAATGCCACACAACTGTATAAGTTAAAAATGTAATTCTCTACAGCAGACATTGAAATGACAGATGCCCAGATGTAACCACAGAAATAAAGAATGCCACACAACTGTATAAGTTAAAAATGTAATTCTCTACAGCAGACATTGAAATGACAGATGCCCAGATGTAACCACAGAAATAAAGAATGCCACACAACTGTATAAGTTAAAAATGTAATTCTCTACAGCAGACATTGAAATGACAGATGCCCAGATGTAACCACAAAAATAAAGAATGCTGCACAACTGTATAAGTTAAAAATGTAATTCTCTACAGCAGACATTGAAATGACAGATGCCCAGATGTAACCACAGAAATAAAGAATGCTGCACAACTGTATAAGTTAAAAATGTAATTCTCTACAGCAAAGACATTGAAATGACAGATGCCCAGATGTAACCACAGAAATAAAGAATGCCACACAACTGTATAAGTTAAAAATGTAATTCTCTACAGCAGACATTGAAATGACAGATGCCCAGATGTAACCACAGAAATAAAGAATGCTGCACAACTGTATAAGTTAAAAATGTAATTCTCTACAGCAAAGACATTGAAATGACAGATGCTGCACAACTGTATAAGTTAAAAATGTAATTCTCTACAGCAAAGACATTGAAATGACAGATGCCCAGATGTAACCACAGATATAAAGAATGCTGCACAACTGTATAAGTTAAAAATGTAATTCTCTACAGCAGACATTGAAATGACAGATGCCCAGATGTAACCACAGAAATAAAGAATGCTGCACAACTGTATAAGTTAAAAATGTAATTCTCTACAGCAAAGACATTGAAATGACAGATGCCCAGATGTAACCACAGAAATAAAGAATGCCACACAACTGTATAAGTTAAAAATGTAATTCTCTACAGCAGACATTGAAATGACAGATGCCCAGATGTAACCACAAAAATAAAGAATGCCACACAACTGTATAAGTTAAAAATGTAATTCTCTACAGCAGACATTGAAATGACAGATGCCCAGATGTAACCACAGAAATAAAGAATGCTGCACAACTGTATAAGTTAAAAATGTAATTCTCTACAGCAAAGACATTGAAATGACAGATGCTGCACAACTGTATAAGTTAAAAATGTAATTCTCTACAGCAAAGACATTGAAATGACAGATGCCCAGATGTAACCACAAAAATAAAGAATGCCACACAACTGTATAAGTTAAAAATGTAATTCTCTACAGCAGACATTGAAATGACAGATGCCCAGATGTAACCACAAAAATAAAGAATGCCACACAACTGTATATGTTAAAAATGTAATTCTCTACAGCAAAGACATTGAAATGACAGATGCCCAGATGTAACCACAGAAATAAAGAATGCTGCACAACTGTATAAGTTAAAAAAGTAATTCTCTACAGCAAAGACATTGAAATGACAGATGCCCAGATGTAACCACAGAAATAAAGAATGCTGCACAACTGTATAAGTTAAAAATGTAATTCTCTACAGCAGACATTGAAATGACAGATGCCCAGATGTAACCACAGAAATAAAGAATGCCACACAACTGTATAAGTTAAAAATGTAATTCTCTACAGCAAAGACATTAAAATGACAGACGCCCAGATGTAACCACAGAAATAAAGAATGCCACACAACTGTATAAGTTAAAAATGTAATTCTCTACAGCAGACATTGAAATGACAGATGCCCAGATGTAACCACAGAAATAAAGAATGCTGCACAACTGTATAAGTTAAAAATGTAATTCTCTACAGCAAAGACATTGAAATGACAGATGCTGCACAACTGTATAAGTTAAAAATGTAATTCTCTACAGCAGACATTGAAATGACAGATGCCCAGATGTAACCACAGAAATAAAGAATGCTGCACAACTGTATAAGTTAAAAATGTAATTCTCTACAGCAAAGACATTGAAATGACATGCCCAGATGTAACCACAGAAATAAAGAATGCTGCACAACTGTATAAGTTAAAAATGTAATTCTCTACAGCAAAGACATTGAAATGAAAGATGCCCAGATGTAACCACAGAAATAAAGAATGCCACACAACTGTATAAGTTAAAAATGTAATTCTCTACAGCAAAGACATTGAAATGACAGATGCCCAGATGTAACCACAGAAATAAAGAATGCTGCACAACTGTATAAGTTAAAAATGTAATTCTCTACAGCAGACATTGAAATGACAGATGCCCAGATGTAACCACAGAAATAAAGAATGCTGCACAACTGTATAAGTTAAAAATGTAATTCTCTACAGCAAAGACATTGAAATGACAGATGCCCAGATGTAACCACAGAAATAAAGAATGCCACACAACTGTATAAGTTAAAAATGTAATTCTCTACAGCAGACATTGAAATGACAGATGCCCAGATGTAACCACAGAAATAAAGAATGCTGCACAACTGTATAAGTTAAAAATGTAATTCTCTACAGCAAAGACATTGAAATGACAGATGCTGCACAACTGTATAAGTTAAAAATGTAATTCTCTACAGCAAAGACATTGAAATGACAGATGCCCAGATGTAACCACAGAAATAAAGAATGCTGCACAACTGTATAAGTTAAAAATGTAATTCTCTACAGCAAAGACATTGAAATGATAGATGCCCAGATGTAACCACAGAAATAAAGAATGCTGCACAACTGTATAAGTTAAAAATGTAATTCTCTACAGCAAAGACATTGGAATGACAGATGCCCAGATGTAACCACAGAAATAAAGAATGCCACACAACTGTATAAGTTAAAAATGTAATTCTCTACAGCAGACATTGAAATGACAGATGCCCAGATGTAACCACAAAAATAAAGAATGCCACACAACTGTATATGTTAAAAATGTAATTCTCTACAGCAAAGACATTGAAATTACAGATGCCCAGATGTAACCACAGAAATAAAGAATGCTGCACAACTGTATAAGTTAAAAAAGTAATTCTCTACAGCAAAGACATTGAAATGACAGATGCCCAGATGTAACCACAGAAATAAAGAATGCCGCACAACTGTATAAGTTAAAAATGTAATTCTCTACAGCAGACATTGAAATGACAGATGCCCAGATGTAACCACAGAAATAAAGAATGCCACACAACTGTATAAGTTAAAAATGTAATTCTCTACAGCAAAGACATTAAAATGACAGACGCCCAGATGTAACCACAGAAATAAAGAATGCTGCACAACTGTATAAGTTAAAAACGTAATTCTCTACAGCAAAGACATTGAAATGACAAAGATGCCCAGATGTAACCACAGAAATAAAGAATGCCACACATCTGTATAAGTTAAAAATGTAATTCTCTACAGCAAAGACATTGAAATGACAGACGCCCAGATGTAACCACAGAAATAAAGAATGCTGCACAACTGTATAAGTTAAAATGTAATTCTCTACAGCAGACATTGAAATGACAGATGCCCAGATGTAACCACAGAAATAAAGAATGCCACACAACTGTATAAGTTAAAAATGTAATTCTCTACAGCAAAGACATTGAAATGACAGATGCCCAGATGTAACCACAGAAATAAAGAATGCTGCACAACTGTATAAGTTAAAAATGTAATTCTCTACAGCAAAGACATTGAAATGACAGATGCCCAGATGTAACCACAGAAATAAAGAATGCTGCACAACTGTATAAGTTACAAATGTAATTCTCTGCAGCAAAGACATTGAAATGACAAAGATGTACAGATGTAACCACAGAAATAAAGAATGCTGCACAACTGTATAAGTTAAAAATGTAATTCTCTACAGCAAAGACATTGAAATGACAAAGATGTTCAGATGTAACCACAGAAATAAAGAATGCTGCACAACTGTATAAGTTAAAAATGTAATTCTCTACAGCAAAGACATTGAAATGACAGATGCCCAGATGTAACCACAAAAATAAAGAATGCCACACAACTGTATAAGTTAAAAATGTAATTCTCTACAGCAGACATTGAAATGATAGATGCCCAGATGTAACCACAGAAATAAAGAATGCTGCACAACTGTATAAGTTAAAAATGTAATTCTCTACAGCAAAGACATTGAAATGACAGATGCCCAGATGTAACCACAGAAATAAAGAATGCCACACAACTGTATAAGTTAAAAATGTAATTCTCTACAGCAAAGACATTAAAATGACAGATGCCCAGATGTAACCACAGAAATAAAGAATGCCACACAACTGTATAAGTTAAAAATGTAATTCTCTACAGCAAAGACATTAAAATGACAGATGCCCAGATGTAACCACAGAAATAAAGAATGCCACACAACTGTATAAGTTAAAAATGTAATTCTCTACAGCAGACATTGAAATGACAGATGCCCAGATGTAACCACAGAAATAAAGAATGCCACACAACTGTATAAGTTAAAAATGTAATTCTCTACAGCAGACATTGAAATGACAGATGCCCAGATGTAACCACAGAAATAAAGAATGCCACACAACTGTATAAGTTAAAAATGTAATTCTCTACAGCAGACATTGAAATGACAGATGCCCAGATGTAACCACAAAAATAAAGAATGCTGCACAACTGTATAAGTTAAAAATGTAATTCTCTACAGCAGACATTGAAATGACAGATGCCCAGATGTAACCACAGAAATAAAGAATGCTGCACAACTGTATAAGTTAAAAATGTAATTCTCTACAGCAAAGACATTGAAATGACAGATGCCCAGATGTAACCACAGAAATAAAGAATGCCACACAACTGTATAAGTTAAAAATGTAATTCTCTACAGCAGACATTGAAATGACAGATGCCCAGATGTAACCACAGAAATAAAGAATGCTGCACAACTGTATAAGTTAAAAATGTAATTCTCTACAGCAAAGACATTGAAATGACAGATGCTGCACAACTGTATAAGTTAAAAATGTAATTCTCTACAGCAAAGACATTGAAATGACAGATGCCCAGATGTAACCACAGATATAAAGAATGCTGCACAACTGTATAAGTTAAAAATGTAATTCTCTACAGCAGACATTGAAATGACAGATGCCCAGATGTAACCACAGAAATAAAGAATGCTGCACAACTGTATAAGTTAAAAATGTAATTCTCTACAGCAAAGACATTGAAATGACAGATGCCCAGATGTAACCACAGAAATAAAGAATGCCACACAACTGTATAAGTTAAAAATGTAATTCTCTACAGCAGACATTGAAATGACAGATGCCCAGATGTAACCACAAAAATAAAGAATGCCACACAACTGTATAAGTTAAAAATGTAATTCTCTACAGCAGACATTGAAATGACAGATGCCCAGATGTAACCACAGAAATAAAGAATGCTGCACAACTGTATAAGTTAAAAATGTAATTCTCTACAGCAAAGACATTGAAATGACAGATGCTGCACAACTGTATAAGTTAAAAATGTAATTCTCTACAGCAAAGACATTGAAATGACAGATGCCCAGATGTAACCACAAAAATAAAGAATGCCACACAACTGTATAAGTTAAAAATGTAATTCTCTACAGCAGACATTGAAATGACAGATGCCCAGATGTAACCACAAAAATAAAGAATGCCACACAACTGTATATGTTAAAAATGTAATTCTCTACAGCAAAGACATTGAAATGACAGATGCCCAGATGTAACCACAGAAATAAAGAATGCTGCACAACTGTATAAGTTAAAAAAGTAATTCTCTACAGCAAAGACATTGAAATGACAGATGCCCAGATGTAACCACAGAAATAAAGAATGCTGCACAACTGTATAAGTTAAAAATGTAATTCTCTACAGCAGACATTGAAATGACAGATGCCCAGATGTAACCACAGAAATAAAGAATGCCACACAACTGTATAAGTTAAAAATGTAATTCTCTACAGCAAAGACATTAAAATGACAGACGCCCAGATGTAACCACAGAAATAAAGAATGCTGCACAACTGTATAAGTTAAAAACGTAATTCTCTACAGCAAAGACATTGAAATGACAAAGATGCCCAGATGTAACCACAGAAATAAAGAATGCCACACAACTGTATAAGTTAAAAATGTAATTCTCTACAGCAAAGACATTGAAATGACAGACGCCCAGATGTAACCACAGAAATAAAGAATGCTGCACAACTGTATAAGTTAAAATGTAATTCTCTACAGCAGACATTGAAATGACAGATGCCCAGATGTAACCACAGAAATAAAGAATGCCACACAACTGTATAAGTTAAAAATGTAATTCTCTACAGCAAAGACATTAAAATGAGTGACGCCCAGATGTAACCACAGAAATAAAGAATGCTGCACAACTGTATAAGTTAAAAACGTAATTCTCTACAGCAAAGACATTGAAATGACAAAGATGTACAGATGTAACCACAGAAATAAAGAATGCCACACAACTGAATAAGTTAAAAATGTAATTCTCTACAGCAGACATTGAAATGACAGATGCCCAGATGTAACCACAGAAATAAAGAATGCCACACAACTGTATAAGTTAAAAATGTAATTCTCTACAGCAAAGACATTGAAATGACAGATGCCCAGATGTAACCACAGAAATAAAGAATGCTGCACAACTGTATAAGTTAAAAATGTAATTCTCTACAGCAAAGACATTGAAATGACAGATGCCCAGATGTAACCACAGAAATAAAGAATGCTGCACAACTGTATAAGTTACAAATGTAATTCTCTGCAGCAAAGACATTGAAATGACAAAGATGTACAGATGTAACCACAGAAATAAAGAATGCTGCACAACTGTATAAGTTAAAAATGTAATTCTCTACAGCAAAGACATTGAAATGACAAAGATGTTCAGATGTAACCACAGAAATAAAGAATGCTGCACAACTGTATAAGTTAAAAATGTAATTCTCTACAGCAAAGACATTGAAATGACAGATGCCCAGATGTAACCACAAAAATAAAGAATGCCACACAACTGTATAAGTTAAAAATGTAATTCTCTACAGCAGACATTGAAATGATAGATGCCCAGATGTAACCACAGAAATAAAGAATGCTGCACAACTGTATAAGTTAAAAATGTAATTCTCTACAGCAAAGACATTGAAATGACAGATGCCCAGATGTAACCACAGAAATAAAGAATGCCACACAACTGTATAAGTTAAAAATGTAATTCTCTACAGCAAAGACATTAAAATGACAGATGCCCAGATGTAACCACAGAAATAAAGAATGCCACACAACTGTATAAGTTAAAAATGTAATTCTCTACAGCAAAGACATTAAAATGACAGATGCCCAGATGTAACCACAGAAATAAAGAATGCCACACAACTGTATAAGTTAAAAATGTAATTCTCTACAGCAGACATTGAAATGACAGATGCCCAGATGTAACCACAGAAATAAAGAATGCCACACAACTGTATAAGTTAAAAATGTAATTCTCTACAGCAGACATTGAAATGACAGATGCCCAGATGTAACCACAGAAATAAAGAATGCCACACAACTGTATAAGTTAAAAATGTAATTCTCTACAGCAGACATTGAAATGACAGATGCCCAGATGTAACCACAAAAATAAAGAATGCTGCACAACTGTATAAGTTAAAAATGTAATTCTCTACAGCAGACATTGAAATGACAGATGCCCAGATGTAACCACAGAAATAAAGAATGCTGCACAACTGTATAAGTTAAAAATGTAATTCTCTACAGCAAAGACATTGAAATGACAGATGCCCAGATGTAACCACAGAAATAAAGAATGCCACACAACTGTATAAGTTAAAAATGTAATTCTCTACAGCAGACATTGAAATGACAGATGCCCAGATGTAACCACAGAAATAAAGAATGCTGCACAACTGTATAAGTTAAAAATGTAATTCTCTACAGCAAAGACATTGAAATGACAGATGCTGCACAACTGTATAAGTTAAAAATGTAATTCTCTACAGCAAAGACATTGAAATGACAGATGCCCAGATGTAACCACAGATATAAAGAATGCTGCACAACTGTATAAGTTAAAAATGTAATTCTCTACAGCAGACATTGAAATGACAGATGCCCAGATGTAACCACAGAAATAAAGAATGCTGCACAACTGTATAAGTTAAAAATGTAATTCTCTACAGCAAAGACATTGAAATGACAGATGCCCAGATGTAACCACAGAAATAAAGAATGCCACACAACTGTATAAGTTAAAAATGTAATTCTCTACAGCAGACATTGAAATGACAGATGCCCAGATGTAACCACAAAAATAAAGAATGCCACACAACTGTATAAGTTAAAAATGTAATTCTCTACAGCAGACATTGAAATGACAGATGCCCAGATGTAACCACAGAAATAAAGAATGCTGCACAACTGTATAAGTTAAAAATGTAATTCTCTACAGCAAAGACATTGAAATGACAGATGCTGCACAACTGTATAAGTTAAAAATGTAATTCTCTACAGCAAAGACATTGAAATGACAGATGCCCAGATGTAACCACAGAAATAAAGAATGCTGCACAACTGTATAAGTTAAAAATGTAATTCTCTACAGCAAAGACATTGAAATGACAAAGATGTACAGATGTAACCACAGAAATAAAGAATGCTGCACAACTGTATAAGTTAAAAATGTAATTCTCTACAGCAAAGACATTGAAATGACAAAGATGTACAGATGTAACCACAGAAATAAAGAATGCTGCACAACTGTATAAGTTAAAAATGTAATTCTCTACAGCAAAGACATTGAAATGACAGATGTCCAGATGTAACCAAAAAAATAAAGAATGCCACACAACTGTATAAGTTAAAAATGTAATTCTCTACAGCAGACATTGAAATGACAGATGTCCAGATGTAACCACAGAAATAAAGAATGCTGCACAACTGTATAAGTTAAAAATGTAATTCTCTACAGCAAAGATATTAAAATGACAGATGCCCAGATGTAACCACAGAAATAAAAAATGCCACACAACTGTATAAGTTAAAAATGTAATTCTCTACAGCAAAGACATTGAAATGACAGATGCCCAGATGTAACCACAGAAATAAAGAATGCTGCACAACTGTATAAGTTAAAAATGTAATTCTCTACAGCAAAGACATTGAAATGACAAAGATGTACAGATGTAACCACAGAAATAAAGAATGCCACACAACTGTATAAGTTAAAAATGTAATTCTCTACAGCAAAGACATTAAAATGACAGATGCCCAGATGTAACCACAGAAATAAAAAATGCCACACAACTGTATAAGTTAAAAATGTAATTCTCTACAGCAGACATTGAAATGACAGATGCCCAGATGTAACCACAGAAATAAAGAATGCCACACAACTGTATAAGTTAAAAATGTAATTCTCTACAGCAAAGACATTGAAATGACAGATGCCCAGATGTAACCACAGAAATAAAGAATGCTGCACAACTGTATAAGTTAAAAATGTAATTCTCTACAGCAGACATTGAAATGACAGATGCCCAGATGTAACCACAGAAATAAAGAATGCCGTACAACTGTATAAGTTAAAAATGTAATTCTCTACAGCAAAGACATTGAAATGGCAGATGCCCAGATGTAACCACAGTAATAAAAAATGCCACACAACTGTATAAGTTAAAAATGTAATTCTCTACAGCAAAGACATTGAAATGACAGACGCCCAGATGTAACCACAGAAATAAAGAATGCTGCACAACTGTATAAGTTAAAAATGTAATTCTCTACAGCAAAGACATTGAAATGACAAAGATGTACAGATGTAACCACAGAAATAAAGAATGCTGCACAACTGTATAAGTTAAAAATGTAATTCTCTACAGCAAAGACATTGAAATGACAGACGCCCAGATGTAACCACAGAAATAAACTGTATAAGTTAAAAATGTAATTCTCTACAGCAAAGACATTGAAATGACAGATGCCCAGATGTAACCACAAAAATAAAGAATGCCACACAACTGTATAAGTTAAAAATGTAATTCTCTACAGCAAAGACATTGAAATGACAGACGCCCAGATGTAACCACAGAAATAAAGAATGCTGCACAACTGTATAAGTTAAAAATGTAATTCTCTACAGCAAAGACATTGAAATGACAGATGCCCAGATGTAACCACAGAAATAAAGAATGCCACACAACTGTATAAGTTAAAAATGTAATTCTCTACAGCAGACATTGAAATGACAGATGCCCAGATGTAACCACAGAAATAAAGAATGCTGCACAACTGTATAAGTTAAAAATGTAATTCTCTACAGCAAAGACATTGAAATGACAGATGCTGCACAACTGTATAAGTTAAAAATGTAATTCTCTACAGCAAAGACATTGAAATGACAGATGCCCAGATGTAACCACAGAAATAAAGAATGCTGCACAACTGTATAAGTTAAAAATGTAATTCTCTACAGCATAGACATTGAAATGATAGATGCCCAGATGTAACCACAGAAATAAAGAATGCTGCACAACTGTATAAGTTACAAATGTAATTCTCTACAGCAAAGACATTAAAATGACAGATGCCCAGATGTAACCACAGAAATAAAGAATGCCACACAACTGTATAAGTTAAAAATGTAATTCTCTACAGCAAAGACATTAAAATGACAGATGCCCAGATGTAACCACAGAAATAAAGAATGCCACACAACTGTATAAGTTAAAAATGTAATTCTCTACAGCAAAGACATTAAAATGACAGATGCCCAGATGTAACCACAGAAATAAAGAATGCCACACAACTGTATAAGTTAAAAAGTAATTCTCTACAGCAGACATTGAAATGACAGATGCCCAGATGTAACCACAGAAATAAAGAATGCCACACAACTGTATAAGTTAAAAATGTAATTCTCTACAGCAAAGACATTGAAATGACAGATGCCCAGATGTAACCACAGAAATAAAGAATGCTGCACAACTGTATAAGTTAAAAATGTAATTCTCTACAGCAAAGACATTGAAATGACAGATGCCCAGATGTAACCACAAAAATAAAGAATGCCACACAACTGTATAAGTTAAAAATGTAATTCTCTACAGCAGACATTGAAATGACAGATGCCCAGATGTAACCACAGAAATAAAGAATGCCACACAACTGTATAAGTTAAAAATGTAATTCTCTACAGCAAAGACATTGAAATGACAGATGCCCAGATGTAACCACAGAAATAAAGAATGCTGCACAACTGTATAAGTTAAAAATGTAATTCTCTACAGCAGACATTGAAATGACAGATGCCCAGATGTAACCACAGAAATAAAGAATGCCGTACAACTGTATAAGTTAAAAATGTAATTCTCTACAGCAAAGACATTGAAATGGCAGATGCCCAGATGTAACCACAGTAATAAAAAATGCCACACAACTGTATAAGTTAAAAATGTAATTCTCTACAGCAAAGACATTGAAATGACAGATGCCCAGATGTAACCACAGAAATAAAGAATGCCACACAACTGTATAAGTTAAAAATGTAATTCTCTACAGCAGACATTGAAATGACAGATGCCCAGATGTAACCACAGAAATAAAGAATGCTGCACAACTGTATAAGTTAAAAATGTAATTCTCTACAGCAAAGACATTGAAATGACAGATGCTGCACAACTGTATAAGTTAAAAATGTAATTCTCTACAGCAAAGACATTGAAATGACAGATGCCCAGATGTAACCACAGAAATAAAGAATGCTGCACAACTGTATAAGTTAAAAATGTAATTCTCTACAGCATAGACATTGAAATGATAGATGCCCAGATGTAACCACAGAAATAAAGAATGCTGCACAACTGTATAAGTTACAAATGTAATTCTCTACAGCAAAGACATTAAAATGACAGATGCCCAGATGTAACCACAGAAATAAAGAATGCCACACAACTGTATAAGTTAAAAATGTAATTCTCTACAGCAAAGACATTAAAATGACAGATGCCCAGATGTAACCACAGAAATAAAGAATGCCACACAACTGTATAAGTTAAAAATGTAATTCTCTACAGCAAAGACATTAAAATGACAGATGCCCAGATGTAACCACAGAAATAAAGAATGCCACACAACTGTATAAGTTAAAAAGTAATTCTCTACAGCAGACATTGAAATGACAGATGCCCAGATGTAACCACAGAAATAAAGAATGCCACACAACTGTATAAGTTAAAAATGTAATTCTCTACAGCAAAGACATTGAAATGACAGATGCCCAGATGTAACCACAGAAATAAAGAATGCTGCACAACTGTATAAGTTAAAAATGTAATTCTCTACAGCAAAGACATTGAAATGACAGATGCCCAGATGTAACCACAAAAATAAAGAATGCCACACAACTGTATAAGTTAAAAATGTAATTCTCTACAGCAGACATTGAAATGACAGATGCCCAGATGTAACCACAGAAATAAAGAATGCCACACAACTGTATAAGTTAAAAATGTAATTCTCTACAGCAAAGACATTGAAATGACAGATGCCCAGATGTAACCACAGAAATAAAGAATGCTGCACAACTGTATAAGTTAAAAATGTAATTCTCTACAGCAGACATTGAAATGACAGATGCCCAGATGTAACCACAGAAATAAAGAATGCCGTACAACTGTATAAGTTAAAAATGTAATTCTCTACAGCAAAGACATTGAAATGGCAGATGCCCAGATGTAACCACAGTAATAAAAAATGCCACACAACTGTATAAGTTAAAAATGTAATTCTCTACAGCAAAGACATTGAAATGACAGACGCCCAGATGTAACCACAGAAATAAAGAATGCTGCACAACTGTATAAGTTAAAAATGTAATTCTCTACAGCAAAGACATTGAAATGACAAAGATGTACAGATGTAACCACAGAAATAAAGAATGCTGCACAACTGTATAAGTTAAAAATGTAATTCTCTACAGCAAAGACATTGAAATGACAGACGCCCAGATGTAACCACAGAAATAAACTGTATAAGTTAAAAATGTAATTCTCTACAGCAAAGACATTGAAATGACAGATGCCCAGATGTAACCACAAAAATAAAGAATGCCACACAACTGTATAAGTTAAAAATGTAATTCTCTACAGCAAAGACATTGAAATGACAGACGCCCAGATGTAACCACAGAAATAAACTGTATAAGTTAAAAATGTAATTCTCTACAGCAAAGACATTGAAATGACAGACGCCCAGATGTAACCACAAAAATAAAGAATGCCACACAACTGTATAAGTTACAAATGTAATTCTCTACAGCAGACATTGAAATGACAGATGCCCAGATGTAACCACAGAAATAAAGAATGCTGCACAACTGTATAAGTTAAAAATGTAATTCTCTACAGCAAAGACATTGAAATGACAGATGCCCAGATGTAACCACAGAAATAAAGAATGCCACACAACTGTATAAGTTAAAAATGTAATTCTCTACAGCAGACATTGAAATGACAGATGCCCAGATGTAACCACAGAAATAAAGAATGCTGCACAACTGTATAAGTTAAAAATGTAATTCTCTACAGCAAAGACATTGAAATGACAGATGCTGCACAACTGTATAAGTTAAAAATGTAATTCTCTACAGCAAAGACATTGAAATGACAGATGCCCAGATGTAACCACAGAAATAAAGAATGCTGCACAACTGTATAAGTTAAAAATGTAATTCTCTACAGCATAGACATTGAAATGATAGATGCCCAGATGTAACCACAGAAATAAAGAATGCTGCACAACTGTATAAGTTACAAATGTAATTCTCTACAGCAAAGACATTAAAATGACAGATGCCCAGATGTAACCACAGAAATAAAGAATGCCACACAACTGTATAAGTTAAAAATGTAATTCTCTACAGCAAAGACATTAAAATGACAGATGCCCAGATGTAACCACAGAAATAAAGAATGCCACACAACTGTATAAGTTAAAAATGTAATTCTCTACAGCAAAGACATTAAAATGACAGATGCCCAGATGTAACCACAGAAATAAAGAATGCCACACAACTGTATAAGTTAAAAATGTAATTCTCTACAGCAGACATTGAAATGACAGATGCCCAGATGTAACCACAGAAATAAAGAATGCCACACAACTGTATAAGTTAAAAATGTAATTCTCTACAGCAAAGACATTGAAATGACAGATGCCCAGATGTAACCACAGAAATAAAGAATGCTGCACAACTGTATAAGTTAAAAATGTAATTCTCTACAACAGACATTGAAATGACAGATGCCCAGATGTAACCACAGAAATAAAGAATGCCGTACAACTGTATAAGTTAAAAATGTAATTCTCTACAGCAAAGACATTGAAATGACAGATGCCCAGATGTAACCACAGTAATAAAAAATGCCACACAACTGTATAAGTTAAAAATGTAATTCTCTACAGCAAAGACATTGAAATGACAGACGCCCAGATGTAACCACAGAAATAAAGAATGCTGCACAACTGTATAAGTTAAAAATGTAATTCTCTACAGCAAAGACATTGAAATGACAAAGATGTACAGATGTAACCACAGAAATAAAGAATGCTGCACAATTGTATAAGTTAAAAATGTAATTCTCTACAGCAAAGACATTGAAATGACAGACGCCCAGATGTAACCACAGAAATAAACTGTATAAGTTAAAAATGTAATTCTCTACAGCAAAGACATTGAAATGACAGATGCCCAGATGTAACCACAAAAATAAAGAATGCCACACAACTGTATAAGTTAAAAATGTAATTCTCTACAGCAAAGACATTGAAATGACAGACGCCCAGATGTAACCACAGAAATAAAAGAATGCTGCACAAATGTATAAGTTAAAAATGTAATTCTCTACAGCAAAGACATTGAAATGACAGACGCCCAGATGTAACCACAGAAATAAAGAATACTGCACAACTGTATAAGTTAAAAATGTAATTCTCTACAACAAAGACATTGAAATGACAGATGCCCAGATGTAACCACAGAAATAAAGAATGCTGCACAACTGTATAAGTTAAAAATGTAATTCTCTACAGCAGACATTGAAATGACAGATGCCCAGATGTAACCACAGAAATAAAGAATGCTGCACAACTGTATAAGTTAAAAATGTAATTCTCTACAGCAAAGACATTGAAATGACATGCCCAGATGTAACCACAGAAATAAAGAATGCTACACAACTGTATAAGTTAAAAATGTAATTCTCTACAGCAAAGACATTGAAATGACAGATGCCCAGATGTAACCACAGAAATAAAGAATGCCAAACAACTGTATAAGTTAAAAATGTAATTCTCTACAGCAGACATTGAAATGACAGATGCCCAGATGTAACCACAGAAATAAAGAATGCTGCACAACTGTATAAGTTAAAAATGTAATTCTCTACAGCAAAGACATTGAAATGACAGATGCTGCACAACTGTATAAGTTAAAAATGTAATTCTCTACAGCAAAGACATTGAAATGACAGATGCCCAGATGTAACCACAGAAATAAAGAATGCTGCACAACTGTATAAGTTAAAAATGTAATTCTCTACAGCAAAGACATTGAAATGACAGATGCCCAGATGTAACCACAGAAATAAAGAATGCCACACAACTGTATAAGTTAAAAATGTAATTCTCTACAGCAGACATTGAAATGACAGATGCCCAGATGTAACCACAAAAATAAAGAATGCCACACAACTGTATAAGTTAAAAATGTAATTCTCTACAGCAGACATTGAAATGACAGATGCCCAGATGTAACCACAGAAATAAAGAATGCTGCACAACTGTATAAGTTAAAAATGTAATTCTCTACAGCAAAGACATTGAAATGACAGATGCTGCACAACTGTATAAGTTAAAAATGTAATTCTCTACAGCAAAGACATTGAAATGACAGATGCCCAGATGTAACCACAGAAATAAAGAATGCTGCACAACTGTATAAGTTAAAAATGTAATTCTCTACAGCAAAGACATTGAAATGATAGATGCCCAGATGTAACCACAGAAATAAAGAATGCTGCACAACTGTATAAGTTAAAAATGTAATTCTCTACAGCAAAGACATTGAAATGACAGATGCCCAGATGTAACCACAGAAATAAAGAATGCCACACAACTGTATAAGTTAAAAATGTAATTCTCTACAGCAGACATTGAAATGACAGATGCCCAGATGTAACCACAAAAATAAAGAATGCCACACAACTGTATATGTTAAAAATGTAATTCTCTACAGCAAAGACATTGAAATGACAGATGCCCAGATGTAACCACAGAAATAAAGAATGCTGCACAACTGTATAAGTTAAAAAAGTAATTCTCTACAGCAAAGACATTGAAATGACAGATGCCCAGATGTAACCACAGAAATAAAGAATGCCGCACAACTGTATAAGTTAAAAATGTAATTCTCTACAGCAGACATTGAAATGACAGATGCCCAGATGTAACCACAGAAATAAAGAATGCCACACAACTGTATAAGTTAAAAATGTAATTCTCTACAGCAAAGACATTGAAATGACAGACGCCCAGATGTAACCACAGAAATAAAGAATGCTGCACAACTGTATAAGTTAAAATGTAATTCTCTACAGCAGACATTGAAATGACAGATGCCCAGATGTAACCACAGAAATAAAGAATGCCACACAACTGTATAAGTTAAAAATGTAATTCTCTACAGCAAAGACATTAAAATGACAGACGCCCAGATGTAACCACAGAAATAAAGAATGCTGCACAACTGTATAAGTTAAAAACGTAATTCTCTACAGCAAAGACATTGAAATGACAAAGATGTACAGATGTAACCACAGAAATAAAGAATGCCACACAACTGTATAAGTTAAAAATGTAATTCTCTACAGCAGACATTGAAATGACAGATGCCCAGATGTAACCACAGAAATAAAGAATGCCACACAACTGTATAAGTTAAAAATGTAATTCTCTACAGCAAAGACATTGAAATGACAGATGCCCAGATGTAACCACAGAAATAAAGAATGCTGCACAACTGTATAAGTTAAAAATGTAATTCTCTACAGCAAAGACATTGAAATGACAGATGCCCAGATGTAACCACAGAAATAAAGAATGCTGCACAACTGTATAAGTTACAAATGTGATTCTCTGCAGCAAAGACATTGAAATGACAAAGATGTACAGATGTAACCACAGAAATAAAGAATGCTGCACAACTGTATAAGTTAAAAATGTAATTCTCTACAGCAAAGACATTGAAATGACAAAGATGTTCAGATGTAACCACAGAAATAAAGAATGCTGCACAACTGTATAAGTTAAAAATGTAATTCTCTACAGCAAAGACATTGAAATGACAGATGCCCAGATGTAACCAAAAAAATAAAGAATGCCACACAACTGTATAAGTTAAAAATGTAATTCTCTACAGCAGACATTGAAATGATAGATGCCCAGAAGTAACCACAGAAATAATGAATGCTGCACAACTGTATAAGTTAAAAATGTAATTCTCTACAGCAAAGACATTGAAATGACAGATGCCCAGATGTAACCACAGAAATAAAGAATGCCACACAACTGTATAAGTTAAAAATGTAATTCTCTACAGCAAAGACATTAAAATGACAGATGCCCAGATGTAACCACAGAAATAAAGAATGCCACACAACTGTATAAGTTAAAAATGTAATTCTCTACAGCAAAGACATTAAAATGACAGATGCCCAGATGTAACCACAGAAATAAAGAATGCCACACAACTGTATAAGTTAAAAATGTAATTCTCTACAGCAAAGACATTGAAATGACAGATGCCCAGATGTAACCACAGTAATAAAAAATGCCACACAACTGTATAAGTTAAAAATGTAATTCTCTACAGCAAAGACATTGAAATGACAGACGCCCAGATGTAACCACAGAAATAAAGAATGCTGCACAACTGTATAAGTTAAAAATGTAATTCTCTACAGCAAAGACATTGAAATGACAAAGATGTACAGATGTAACCACAGAAATAAAGAATGCTGCACAATTGTATAAGTTAAAAATGTAATTCTCTACAGCAAAGACATTGAAATGACAGACGCCCAGATGTAACCACAGAAATAAACTGTATAAGTTAAAAATGTAATTCTCTACAGCAAAGACATTGAAATGACAGATGCCCAGATGTAACCACAAAAATAAAGAATGCCACACAACTGTATAAGTTAAAAATGTAATTCTCTACAGCAAAGACATTGAAATGACAGACGCCCAGATGTAACCACAGAAATAAAAGAATGCTGCACAAATGTATAAGTTAAAAATGTAATTCTCTACAGCAAAGACATTGAAATGACAGACGCCCAGATGTAACCACAGAAATAAAGAATACTGCACAACTGTATAAGTTAAAAATGTAATTCTCTACAACAAAGACATTGAAATGACAGATGCCCAGATGTAACCACAGAAATAAAGAATGCCGCACAACTGTATAAGTTAAAAATGTAATTCTCTACAGCAGACATTGAAATGACAGATGCCCAGATGTAACCACAGAAATAAAGAATGCTGCACAACTGTATAAGTTAAAAATGTAATTCTCTACAGCAAAGACATTGAAATGACATGCCCAGATGTAACCACAGAAATAAAGAATGCTGCACAACTGTATAAGTTAAAAATGTAATTCTCTACAGCAAAGACATTGAAATGACAGATGCCCAGATGTAACCACAGAAATAAAGAATGCCACACAACTGTATAAGTTAAAAATGTAATTCTCTACAGCAGACATTGAAATGACAGATGCCCAGATGTAACCACAGAAATAAAGAATGCTGCACAACTGTATAAGTTAAAAATGTAATTCTCTACAGCAAAGACATTGAAATGACAGATGCTGCACAACTGTATAAGTTAAAAATGTAATTCTCTACAGCAAAGACATTGAAATGACAGATGCCCAGATGTAACCACAGAAATAAAGAATGCTGCACAACTGTATAAGTTAAAAATGTAATTCTCTACAGCAGACATTGAAATGACAGATGCCCAGATGTAACCACAGAAATAAAGAATGCTGCACAACTGTATAAGTTAAAAATGTAATTCTCTACAGCAGACATTGAAATGACAGATGCCCAGATGTAACCACAGAAATAAAGAATGCTGCACAACTGTATAAGTTAAAAATGTAATTCTCTACAGCAAAGACATTGAAATGACATGCCCAGATGTAACCACAGAAATAAAGAATGCTGCACAACTGTATAAGTTAAAAATGTAATTCTCTACAGCAAAGACATTGAAATGAAAGATGCCCAGATGTAACCACAGAAATAAAGAATGCCACACAACTGTATAAGTTAAAAATGTAATTCTCTACAGCAAAGACATTGAAATGACAGATGCCCAGATGTAACCACAGAAATAAAGAATGCTGCACAACTGTATAAGTTAAAAATGTAATTCTCTACAGCAGACATTGAAATGACAGATGCCCAGATGTAACCACAGAAATAAAGAATGCTGCACAACTGTATAAGTTAAAAATGTAATTCTCTACAGCAAAGACATTGAAATGACAGATGCCCAGATGTAACCACAGAAATAAAGAATGCCACACAACTGTATAAGTTAAAAATGTAATTCTCTACAGCAGACATTGAAATGACAGATGCCCAGATGTAACCACAGAAATAAAGAATGCTGCACAACTGTATAAGTTAAAAATGTAATTCTCTACAGCAAAGACATTGAAATGACAGATGCTGCACAACTGTATAAGTTAAAAATGTAATTCTCTACAGCAGACATTGAAATGACAGATGCCCAGATGTAACCACAGAAATAAAGAATGCTGCACAACTGTATAAGTTAAAAATGTAATTCTCTACAGCAAAGACATTGAAATGACATGCCCAGATGTAACCACAGAAATAAAGAATGCTGCACAGCTGTATAAGTTAAAAATGTAATTCTCTACAGCAAAGACATTGAAATGAAAGATGCCCAGATGTAACCACAGAAATAAAGAATGCCACACAACTGTATAAGTTAAAAATGTAATTCTCTACAGCAAAGACATTGAAATGACAGATGCCCAGATGTAACCACAGAAATAAAGAATGCTGCACAACTGTATAAGTTAAAAATGTAATTCTCTACAGCAGACATTGAAATGACAGATGCCCAGATGTAACCACAGAAATAAAGAATGCTGCACAACTGTATAAGTTAAAAATGTAATTCTCTACAGCAAAGACATTGAAATGACAGATGCCCAGATGTAACCACAGAAATAAAGAATGCTGCACAACTGTATAAGTTAAAAATGTAATTCTCTACAGCAGACATTGAAATGACAGATGCCCAGATGTAACCACAGAAATAAAGAATGCTGCACAACTGTATAAGTTAAAAATGTAATTCTCTACAGCAAAGACATTGAAATGACAGATGCTGCACAACTGTATAAGTTAAAAATGTAATTCTCTACAGCAAAGACATTGAAATGACAGATGCCCAGATGTAACCACAGAAATAAAGAATGCCACACAACTGTATAAGTTAAAAATGTAATTCTCTACAGCAGACATTGAAATGACAGATGCCCAGATGTAACCACAAAAATAAAGAATGCCACACAACTGTATATGTTAAAAATGTAATTCTCTACAGCAAAGACATTGAAATGACAGATGCCCAGATGTAACCACAGAAATAAAGAATGCTGCACAACTGTATAAGTTAAAAAAGTAATTCTCTACAGCAAAGACATTGAAATGACAGATGCCCAGATGTAACCACAGAAATAAAGAATGCCGCACAACTGTATAAGTTAAAAATGTAATTCTCTACAGCAGACATTGAAATGACAGATGCCCAGATGTAACCACAGAAATAAAGAATGCCACACAACTGTATAAGTTAAAAATGTAATTCTCTACAGCAAAGACATTAAAATGACAGACGCCCAGATGTAACCACAGAAATAAAGAATGCTGCACAACTGTATAAGTTAAAAACGTAATTCTCTACAGCAAAGACATTGAAATGACAAAGATGCCCAGATGTAACCACAGAAATAAAGAATGCCACACAACTGTATAAGTTAAAAATGTAATTCTCTACAGCAAAGACATTGAAATGACAGACGCCCAGATGTAACCACAGAAATAAAGAATGCTGCACAACTGTATAAGTTAAAATGTAATTCTCTACAGCAGACATTGAAATGACAGATGCCCAGATGTAACCACAGAAATAAAGAATGCCACACAACTGTATAAGTTAAAAATGTAATTCTCTACAGCAAAGACATTAAAATGAGTGACGCCCAGATGTAACCACAGAAATAAAGAATGCTGCACAACTGTATAAGTTAAAAACGTAATTCTCTACAGCAAAGACATTGAAATGACAAAGATGTACAGATGTAACCACAGAAATAAAGAATGCCACACAACTGAATAAGTTAAAAATGTAATTCTCTACAGCAGACATTGAAATGACAGATGCCCAGATGTAACCACAGAAATAAAGAATGCCACACAACTGTATAAGTTAAAAATGTAATTCTCTACAGCAAAGACATTGAAATGACAGATGCCCAGATGTAACCACAGAAATAAAGAATGCTGCACAACTGTATAAGTTAAAAATGTAATTCTCTACAGCAAAGACATTGAAATGACAGATGCCCAGATGTAACCACAGAAATAAAGAATGCTGCACAACTGTATAAGTTACAAATGTAATTCTCTGCAGCAAAGACATTGAAATGACAAAGATGTACAGATGTAACCACAGAAATAAAGAATGCTGCACAACTGTATAAGTTAAAAATGTAATTCTCTACAGCAAAGACATTGAAATGACAAAGATGTTCAGATGTAACCACAGAAATAAAGAATGCTGCACAACTGTATAAGTTAAAAATGTAATTCTCTACAGCAAAGACATTGAAATGACAGATGCCCAGATGTAACCACAAAAATAAAGAATGCCACACAACTGTATAAGTTAAAAATGTAATTCTCTACAGCAGACATTGAAATGATAGATGCCCAGATGTAACCACAGAAATAAAGAATGCTGCACAACTGTATAAGTTAAAAATGTAATTCTCTACAGCAAAGACATTGAAATGACAGATGCCCAGATGTAACCACAGAAATAAAGAATGCCACACAACTGTATAAGTTAAAAATGTAATTCTCTACAGCAAAGACATTAAAATGACAGATGCCCAGATGTAACCACAGAAATAAAGAATGCCACACAACTGTATAAGTTAAAAATGTAATTCTCTACAGCAAAGACATTAAAATGACAGATGCCCAGATGTAACCACAGAAATAAAGAATGCCACACAACTGTATAAGTTAAAAATGTAATTCTCTACAGCAGACATTGAAATGACAGATGCCCAGATGTAACCACAGAAATAAAGAATGCCACACAACTGTATAAGTTAAAAATGTAATTCTCTACAGCAGACATTGAAATGACAGATGCCCAGATGTAACCACAGAAATAAAGAATGCCACACAACTGTATAAGTTAAAAATGTAATTCTCTACAGCAGACATTGAAATGACAGATGCCCAGATGTAACCACAAAAATAAAGAATGCTGCACAACTGTATAAGTTAAAAATGTAATTCTCTACAGCAGACATTGAAATGACAGATGCCCAGATGTAACCACAGAAATAAAGAATGCTGCACAACTGTATAAGTTAAAAATGTAATTCTCTACAGCAAAGACATTGAAATGACAGATGCCCAGATGTAACCACAGAAATAAAGAATGCCACACAACTGTATAAGTTAAAAATGTAATTCTCTACAGCAGACATTGAAATGACAGATGCCCAGATGTAACCACAGAAATAAAGAATGCTGCACAACTGTATAAGTTAAAAATGTAATTCTCTACAGCAAAGACATTGAAATGACAGATGCTGCACAACTGTATAAGTTAAAAATGTAATTCTCTACAGCAAAGACATTGAAATGACAGATGCCCAGATGTAACCACAGATATAAAGAATGCTGCACAACTGTATAAGTTAAAAATGTAATTCTCTACAGCAGACATTGAAATGACAGATGCCCAGATGTAACCACAGAAATAAAGAATGCTGCACAACTGTATAAGTTAAAAATGTAATTCTCTACAGCAAAGACATTGAAATGACAGATGCCCAGATGTAACCACAGAAATAAAGAATGCCACACAACTGTATAAGTTAAAAATGTAATTCTCTACAGCAGACATTGAAATGACAGATGCCCAGATGTAACCACAAAAATAAAGAATGCCACACAACTGTATAAGTTAAAAATGTAATTCTCTACAGCAGACATTGAAATGACAGATGCCCAGATGTAACCACAGAAATAAAGAATGCTGCACAACTGTATAAGTTAAAAATGTAATTCTCTACAGCAAAGACATTGAAATGACAGATGCTGCACAACTGTATAAGTTAAAAATGTAATTCTCTACAGCAAAGACATTGAAATGACAGATGCCCAGATGTAACCACAGAAATAAAGAATGCTGCACAACTGTATAAGTTAAAAATGTAATTCTCTACAGCAAAGACATTGAAATGATAGATGCCCAGATGTAACCACAGAAATAAAGAATGCTGCACAACTGTATAAGTTAAAAATGTAATTCTCTACAGCAAAGACATTGAAATGACAGATGCCCAGTTGTAACCACAGAAATAAAGAATGCCACACAACTGTATAAGTTAAAAATGTAATTCTCTACAGCAGACATTGAAATGACAGATGCCCAGATGTAACCACAAAAATAAAGAATGCCACACAACTGTATATGTTAAAAATGTATTTCTCTACAGCAAAGACATTGAAATGACAGATGCCCAGATGTAACCACAGAAATAAAGAATGCTGCACAACTGTATAAGTTAAAAAAGTAATTCTCTACAGCAAAGACATTGAAATGACAGATGCCCAGATGTAACCACAGAAATAAAGAATGCCGCACAACTGTATAAGTTAAAAATGTAATTCTCTACAGCAGACATTGAAATGACAGATGCCCAGATGTAACCACAGAAATAAAGAATGCCACACAACTGTATAAGTTAAAAATGTAATTCTCTACAGCAAAGACATTGAAATGACAGACGCCCAGATGTAACCACAGAAATAAAGAATGCTGCACAACTGTATAAGTTAAAATGTAATTCTCTACAGCAGACATTGAAATGACAGATGCCCAGATGTAACCACAGAAATAAAGAATGCCACACAACTGTATAAGTTAAAAATGTAATTCTCTACAGCAAAGACATTAAAATGACAGACGCCCAGATGTAACCACAGAAATAAAGAATGCTGCACAACTGTATAAGTTAAAAACGTAATTCTCTACAGCAAAGACATTGAAATGACAAAGATGTACAGATGTAACCACAGAAATAAAGAATGCCACACAACTGTATAAGTTAAAAATGTAATTCTCTACAGCAGACATTGAAATGACAGATGCCCAGATGTAACCACAGAAATAAAGAATGCCACACAACTGTATAAGTTAAAAATGTAATTCTCTACAGCAAAGACATTGAAATGACAGATGCCCAGATGTAACCACAGAAATAAAGAATGCTGCACAACTGTATAAGTTAAAAATGTAATTCTCTACAGCAAAGACATTGAAATGACAGATGCCCAGATGTAACCACAGAAATAAAGAATGCTGCACAACTGTATAAGTTACAAATGTAATTCTCTGCAGCAAAGACATTGAAATGACAAAGATGTACAGATGTAACCACAGAAATAAAGAATGCCACACAACTGTATAAGTTAAAAATGTAATTCTCTACAGCAAAGAAATTGAAATGACAAAGATGTTCAGATGTAACCACAGAAATAAAGAATGCTGCACAACTGTATAAGTTAAAAATGTAATTCTCTACAGCAAAGACATTGAAATGACAGATGCCCAGATGTAACCACAAAAATAAAGAATGCCACACAACTGTATAAGTTAAAAATGTAATTCTCTACAGCAGACATTGAAATGATAGATGCCCAGATGTAACCACAGAAATAAAGAATGCTGCACAACTGTATAAGTTAAAAATGTAATTCTCTACAGCAAAGACATTGAAATGACAGATGCCCAGATGTAACCACAGAAATAAAGAATGCCACACAACTGTATAAGTTAAAAATGTAATTCTCTACAGCAAAGACATTGAAATGACAGATGCCCAGATGTAACCACAGAAATAAAGAATGCCACACAACTGTATAAGTTAAAAATGTAATTCTCTACAGCAGACATTGAAATGACAGATGCCCAGATGTAACCACAGAAATAAAGAATGCCACACAACTGTATAAGTTAAAAATGTAATTCTCTACAGCAGACATTGAAATGACAGATGCCCAGATGTAACCACAGAAATAAAGAATGCTGCACAACTGTATAAGTTACAAATGTAATTCTCTACAGCAAAGACATTAAAATGACAGATGCCCAGATGTAACCACAGAAATAAAGAATGCTGCACAACTGTATAAGTTACAAATGTAATTCTCTGCAGCAAAGACATTGAAATGACAAAGATGTACAGATGTAACCACAGAAATAAAGAATGCCACACAACTGTATAAGTTAAAAATGTAATTCTCTACAGCAAAGAAATTGAAATGACAAAGATGTTCAGATGTAACCACAGAAATAAAGAATGCTGCACAACTGTATAAGTTAAAAATGTAATTCTCTACAGCAAAGACATTGAAATGACAGATGCCCAGATGTAACCACAAAAATAAAGAATGCCACACAACTGTATAAGTTAAAAATGTAATTCTCTACAGCAGACATTGAAATGATAGATGCCCAGATGTAACCACAGAAATAAAGAATGCTGCACAACTGTATAAGTTAAAAATGTAATTCTCTACAGCAAAGAAATTGAAATGACAGATGCCCAGATGTAACCACAGAAATAAAGAATGCCACACAACTGTATAAGTTAAAAATGTAATTCTCTACAGCAAAGACATTAAAATGACAGATGCCCAGATGTAACCACAGAAATAAAGAATGCCACACAACTGTATAAGTTAAAAATGTAATTCTCTACAGCAAAGACATTAAAATGACAGATGCCCAGATGTAACCACAGAAATAAAGAATGCCACACAACTGTATAAGTTAAAAATGTAATTCTCTACAGCAGACATTGAAATGACAGATGCCCAGATGTAACCACAGAAATAAAGAATGCCACACAACTGTATAAGTTAAAAATGTAATTCTCTACAGCAGACATTGAAATGACAGATGCCCAGATGTAACCACAGAAATAAAGAATGCCACACAACTGTATAAGTTAAAAATGTAATTCTCTACAGCAGACATTGAAATGACAGATGCCCAGATGTAACCACAAAAATAAAGAATGCTGCACAACTGTATAAGTTAAAAATGTAATTCTCTACAGCAGACATTGAAATGACAGATGCCCAGATGTAACCACAGAAATAAAGAATGCTGCACAACTGTATAAGTTAAAAATGTAATTCTCTACAGCAAAGAAATTGAAATGACAGATGCCCAGTTGTAACCACAGAAATAAAGAATGCCACACAACTGTATAAGTTAAAAATGTAATTCTCTACAGCAGACATTGAAATGACAGATGCCCAGATGTAACCACAAAAATAAAGAATGCCACACAACTGTATATGTTAAAAATGTATTTCTCTACAGCAAAGACATTGAAATGACAGATGCCCAGATGTAACCACAGAAATAAAGAATGCTGCACAACTGTACAAGTTAAAAAAGTAATTCTCTACAGCAAAGACATTGAAATGACAGATGCCCAGATGTAACCACAGAAATAAAGAATGCCGCACAACTGTATAAGTTAAAAATGTAATTCTCTACAGCAGACATTGAAATGACAGATGCCCAGATGTAACCACAGAAATAAAGAATGCCACACAACTGTATAAGTTAAAAATGTAATTCTCTACAGCAAAGACATTGAAATGACAGACGCCCAGATGTAACCACAGAAATAAAGAATGCTGCACAACTGTATAAGTTAAAATGTAATTCTCTACAGCAGACATTGAATTGACAGATGCCCAGATGTAACCACAGAAATAAAGAATGCCACACAACTGTATAAGTTAAAAATGTAATTCTCTACAGCAAAGACATTAAAATGACAGACGCCCAGATGTAACCACAGAAATAAAGAATGCTGCACAACTGTATAAGTTAAAAACGTAATTCTCTACAGCAAAGACATTGAAATGACAAAGATGTACAGATGTAACCACAGAAATAAAGAATGCCACACAACTGTATAAGTTAAAAATGTAATTCTCTACAGCAGACATTGAAATGACAGATGCCCAGATGTAACCACAGAAATAAAGAATGCCACACAACTGTATAAGTTAAAAATGTAATTCTCTACAGCAAAGACATTGAAATGACAGATGCCCAGATGTAACCACAGAAATAAAGAATGCTGCACAACTGTATAAGTTAAAAATGTAATTCTCTACAGCAAAGACATTGAAATGACAGATGCCCAGATGTAACCACAGAAATAAAGAATGCTGCACAACTGTATAAGTTACAAATGTAATTCTCTGCAGCAAAGACATTGAAATGACAAAGATGTACAGATGTAACCACAGAAATAAAGAATGCTGCACAACTGTATAAGTTAAAAATGTAATTCTCTACAGCAAAGACATTGAAATGACAAAGATGTTCAGATGTAACCACAGAAATAAAGAATGCTGCACAACTGTATAAGTTAAAAATGTAATTCTCTACAGCAAAGACATTGAAATGACAGATGCCCAGATGTAACCACAAAAATAAAGAATGCCACACAACTGTATAAGTTAAAAATGTAATTCTCTACAGCAGACATTGAAATGATAGATGCCCAGATGTAACCACAGAAATAAAGAATGCTGCACAACTGTATAAGTTAAAAATGTAATTCTCTACAGCAAAGACATTGAAATGACAGATGCCCAGATGTAACCACAGAAATAAAGAATGCCACACAACTGTATAAGTTAAAAATGTAATTCTCTACAGCAAAGACATTAAAATGACAGATGCCCAGATGTAACCACAGACATAAAGAATGCCACACAACTGTATAAGTTAAAAATGTAATTCTCTACAGCAAAGACATTAAAATGACAGATGCCCAGATGTAACCACAGAAATAAAGAATGCCACACAACTGTATAAGTTAAAAATGTAATTCTCTACAGCAGACATTGAAATGACAGATGCCCAGATGTAACCACAGAAATAAAGAATGCCACACAACTGTATAAGTTAAAAATGTAATTCTCTACAGCAGACATTGAAATGACAGATGCCCAGATGTAACCACAGAAATAAAGAATGCCACACAACTGTATAAGTTAAAAATGTAATTCTCTACAGCAGACATTGAAATGACAGATGCCCAGATGTAACCACAAAAATAAAGAATGCTGCACAACTGTATAAGTTAAAAATGTAATTCTCTACAGCAGACATTGAAATGACAGATGCCCAGATGTAACCACAGAAATAAAGAATGCTGCACAACTGTATAAGTTAAAAATGTAATTCTCTACAGCAAAGACATTGAAATGACAGATGCCCAGATGTAACCACAGAAATAAAGAATGCTGCACAACTGTATAAGTTAAAAATGTAATTCTCTACAGCAAAGACATTGAAATGACAGATGCCCAGATGTAACCACAGAAATAAAGAATGCCACACAACTGTATAAGTTAAAAATGTAATTCTCTACAGCAAAGACATTAAAATGACAGATGCCCAGATGTAACCACAGAAATAAAGAATGCCACACAACTGTATAAGTTAAAAATGTAATTCTCTACAGCAAAGACATTAAAATGACAGATGCCCAGATGTAACCACAGAAATAAAGAATGCCACACAACTGTATAAGTTAAAAATGTAATTCTCTACAGCAAAGACATTAAAATGACAGATGCCCAGATGTAACCACAGAAATAAAGAATGCCACACAACTGTATAAGTTAAAAATGTAATTCTCTACAGCAGACATTGAAATGACAGATGCCCAGATGTAACCACCGAAATAAAGAATGCCACACAACTGTATAAGTTAAAAATGTAATTCTCTACAGCAAAGACATTAAAATGACAGATGCCCAGATGTAACCACAGAAATAAAGAATGCCACACAACTGTATAAGTTAAAAATGTAATTCTCTACAGCAAAGACATTAAAATGACAGATGCCCAGATGTAACCACAGAAATAAAGAATGCCACACAACTGTATAAGTTAAAAATGTAATTCTCTACAGCAGACATTGAAATGACAGATGCCCAGATGTAACCACAGAAATAAAGAATGCCACACAACTGTATAAGTTAAAAATGTAATTCTCTACAGCAGACATTGAAATGACAGATGCCCAGATGTAACCACAGAAATAAAGAATGCCACACAACTGTATAAGTTAAAAATGTAATTCTCTACAGCAGACATTGAAATGACAGATGCCCAGATGTAACCACAAAAATAAAGAATGCTGCACAACTGTATAAGTTAAAAATGTAATTCTCTACAGCAGACATTGAAATGACAGATGCCCAGATGTAACCACAGAAATAAAGAATGCTGCACAACTGTATAAGTTAAAAATGTAATTCTCTACAGCAAAGACATTGAAATGACAGATGCCCAGATGTAACCACAGAAATAAAGAATGCCACACAACTGTATAAGTTAAAAATGTAATTCTCTACAGCAGACATTGAAATGACAGATGCCCAGATGTAACCACAGAAATAAAGAATGCTGCACAACTGTATAAGTTAAAAATGTAATTCTCTACAGCAAAGACATTGAAATGACAGATGCTGCACAACTGTATAAGTTAAAAATGTAATTCTCTACAGCAAAGACATTGAAATGACAGATGCCCAGATGTAACCACAGATATAAAGAATGCTGCACAACTGTATAAGTTAAAAATGTAATTCTCTACAGCAGACATTGAAATGACAGATGCCCAGATGTAACCACAGAAATAAAGAATGCTGCACAACTGTATAAGTTAAAAATGTAATTCTCTACAGCAAAGACATTGAAATGACAGATGCCCAGATGTAACCACAGAAATAAAGAATGCCACACAACTGTATAAGTTAAAAATGTAATTCTCTACAGCAGACATTGAAATGACAGATGCCCAGATGTAACCACAAAAATAAAGAATGCCACACAACTGTATAAGTTAAAAATGTAATTCTCTACAGCAGACATTGAAATGACAGATGCCCAGATGTAACCACAGAAATAAAGAATGCTGCACAACTGTATAAGTTAAAAATGTAATTCTCTACAGCAAAGACATTGAAATGACAGATGCTGCACAACTGTATAAGTTAAAAATGTAATTCTCTACAGCAAAGACATTGAAATGACAGATGCCCAGATGTAACCACAGAAATAAAGAATGCTGCACAACTGTATAAGTTAAAAATGTAATTCTCTACAGCAAAGACATTGAAATGATAGATGCCCAGATGTAACCACAGAAATAAAGAATGCTGCACAACTGTATAAGTTAAAAATGTAATTCTCTACAGCAAAGACATTGAAATGACAGATGCCCAGTTGTAACCACAGAAATAAAGAATGCCACACAACTGTATAAGTTAAAAATGTAATTCTCTACAGCAGACATTGAAATGACAGATGCCCAGATGTAACCACAAAAATAAAGAATGCCACACAACTGTATATGTTAAAAATGTATTTCTCTACAGCAAAGACATTGAAATGACAGATGCCCAGATGTAACCACAGAAATAAAGAATGCTGCACAACTGTATAAGTTAAAAAAGTAATTCTCTACAACAAAGACATTGAAATGACAGATGCCCAGATGTAACCACAGAAATAAAGAATGCCGCACAACTGTATAAGTTAAAAATGTAATTCTCTACAGCAGACATTGAAATGACAGATGCCCAGATGTAACCACAGAAATAAAGAATGCCACACAACTGTATAAGTTAAAAATGTAATTCTCTACAGCAAAGACATTGAAATGACAGACGCCCAGATGTAACCACAGAAATAAAGAATGCTGCACAACTGTATAAGTTAAAATGTAATTCTCTACAGCAGACATTGAAATGACAGATGCCCAGATGTAACCACAGAAATAAAGAATGCCACACAACTGTATAAGTTAAAAATGTAATTCTCTACAGCAAAGACATTAAAATGACAGACGCCCAGATGTAACCACAGAAATAAAGAATGCTGCACAACTGTATAAGTTAAAAACGTAATTCTCTACAGCAAAGACATTGAAATGACAAAGATGTACAGATGTAACCACAGAAATAAAGAATGCCACACAACTGTATAAGTTAAAAATGTAATTCTCTACAGCAGACATTGAAATGACAGATGCCCAGATGTAACCACAGAAATAAAGAATGCCACACAACTGTATAAGTTAAAAATGTAATTCTCTACAGCAAAGACATTGAAATGACAGATGCCCAGATGTAACCACAGAAATAAAGAATGCTGCACAACTGTATAAGTTAAAAATGTAATTCTCTACAGCAAAGACATTGAAATGACAGATGCCCAGATGTAACCACAGAAATAAAGAATGCTGCACAACTGTATAAGTTACAAATGTAATTCTCTGCAGCAAAGACATTGAAATGACAAAGATGTACAGATGTAACCACAGAAATAAAGAATGCTGCACAACTGTATAAGTTAAAAATGTAATTCTCTACAGCAAAGAAATTGAAATGACAAAGATGTTCAGATGTAACCACAGAAATAAAGAATGCTGCACAACTGTATAAGTTAAAAATGTAATTCTCTACAGCAAAGACATTGAAATGACAGATGCCCAGATGTAACCACAAAAATAAAGAATGCCACACAACTGTATAAGTTAAAAATGTAATTCTCTACAGCAGACATTGAAATGATAGATGCCCAGATGTAACCACAGAAATAAAGAATGCTGCACAACTGTATAAGTTAAAAATGTAATTCTCTACAGCAAAGACATTGAAATGACAGATGCCCAGATGTAACCACAGAAATAAAGAATGCCACACAACTGTATAAGTTAAAAATGTAATTCTCTACAGCAGACATTGAAATGACAGATGCCCAGATGTAACCACAAAAATAAAGAATGCTGCACAACTGTATAAGTTAAAAATGTAATTCTCTACAGCAGACATTGAAATGACAGATGCCCAGATGTAACCACAGAAATAAAGAATGCTGCACAACTGTATAAGTTAAAAATGTAATTCTCTACAGCAAAGACATTGAAATGACAGATGCCCAGTTGTAACCACAGAAATAAAGAATGCCACACAACTGTATAAGTTAAAAATGTAATTCTCTACAGCAGACATTGAAATGACAGATGCCCAGATGTAACCACAAAAATAAAGAATGCCACACAACTGTATATGTTAAAAATGTATTTCTCTACAGCAAAGACATTGAAATGACAGATGCCCAGATGTAACCACAGAAATAAAGAATGCTGCACAACTGTATAAATTAAAAAAGTAATTCTCTACAGCAAAGACATTGAAATGACAGATGCCCAGATGTAACCACAGAAATAAAGAATGCCGCACAACTGTATAAGTTAAAAATGTAATTCTCTACAGCAGACATTGAAATGACAGATGCCCAGATGTAACCACAGAAATAAAGAATGCCACACAACTGTATAAGTTAAAAATGTAATTCTCTACAGCAAAGACATTGAAATGACAGACGCCCAGATGTAACCACAGAAATAAAGAATGCTGCACAACTGTATAAGTTAAAATGTAATTCTCTACAGCAGACATTGAAATGACAGATGCCCAGATGTAACCACAGAAATAAAGAATGCCACACAACTGTATAAGTTAAAAATGTAATTCTCTACAGCAAAGACATTAAAATGACAGACGCCCAGATGTAACCACAGAAATAAAGAATGCTGCACAACTGTATAAGTTAAAAACGTAATTCTCTACAGCAAAGACATTGAAATGACAAAGATGTACAGATGTAACCACAGAAATAAAGAATGCCACACAACTGTATAAGTTAAAAATGTAATTCTCTACAGCAGACATTGAAATGACAGATGCCCAGATGTAACCACAGAAATAAAGAATGCCACACAACTGTATAAGTTAAAAATGTAATTCTCTACAGCAAAGACATTGAAATGACAGATGCCCAGATGTAACCACAGAAATAAAGAATGCTGCACAACTGTATAAGTTAAAAATGTAATTCTCTACAGCAAAGACATTGAAATGACAGATGCCCAGATGTAACCACAGAAATAAAGAATGCTGCACAACTGTATAAGTTACAAATGTAATTCTCTGCAGCAAAGACATTGAAATGACAAAGATGTACAGATGTAACCACAGAAATAAAGAATGCTGCACAACTGTATAAGTTAAAAATGTAATTCTCTACAGCAAAGAAATTGAAATGACAAAGATGTTCAGATGTAACCACAGAAATAAAGAATGCTGCACAACTGTATAAGTTAAAAATGTAATTCTCTACAGCAAAGACATTGAAATGACAGATGCCCAGATGTAACCACAAAAATAAAGAATGCCACACAACTGTATAAGTTAAAAATGTAATTCTCTACAGCAGACATTGAAATGATAGATGCCCAGATGTAACCACAGAAATAAAGAATGCTGCACAACTGTATAAGTTAAAAATGTAATTCTCTACAGCAAAGACATTGAAATGACAGATGCCCAGATGTAACCACAGAAATAAAGAATGCCACACAACTGTATAAGTTAAAAATGTAATTCTCTACAGCAAAGACATTAAAATGACAGATGCCCAGATGTAACCACAGAAATAAAGAATGCCACACAACTGTATAAGTTAAAAATGTAATTCTCTACAGCAGACATTGAAATGACAGATGCCCAGATGTAACCACAGAAATAAAGAATGCCACACAACTGTATAAGTTAAAAATGTAATTCTCTACAGCAGACATTGAAATGACAGATGCCCAGATGTAACCACAAAAATAAAGAATGCTGCACAACTGTATAAGTTAAAAATGTAATTCTCTACAGCAGACATTGAAATGACAGATGCCCAGATGTAACCACAGAAATAAAGAATGCTGCACAACTGTATAAGTTAAAAATGTAATTCTCTACAGCAAAGACATTGAAATGACAGATGCCCAGTTGTAACCACAGAAATAAAGAATGCCACACAACTGTATAAGTTAAAAATGTAATTCTCTACAGCAGACATTGAAATGACAGATGCCCAGATGTAACCACAAAAATAAAGAATGCCACACAACTGTATATGTTAAAAATGTATTTCTCTACAGCAAAGACATTGAAATGACAGATGCCCAGATGTAACCACAGAAATAAAGAATGCTGCACAACTGTATAAGTTAAAAAAGTAATTCTCTACAGCAAAGACATTGAAATGACAGATGCCCAGATGTAACCACAGAAATAAAGAATGCCGCACAACTGTATAAGTTAAAAATGTAATTCTCTACAGCAGACATTGAAATGACAGATGCCCAGATGTAACCACAGAAATAAAGAATGCCACACAACTGTATAAGTTAAAAATGTAATTCTCTACAGCAAAGACATTGAAATGACAGACGCCCAGATGTAACCACAGAAATAAAGAATGCTGCACAACTGTATAAGTTAAAATGTAATTCTCTACAGCAGACATTGAAATGACAGATGCCCAGATGTAACCACAGAAATAAAGAATGCCACACAACTGTATAAGTTAAAAATGTAATTCTCTACAGCAAAGACATTAAAATGACAGACGCCCAGATGTAACCACAGAAATAAAGAATGCTGCACAACTGTATAAGTTAAAAACGTAATTCTCTACAGCAAAGACATTGAAATGACAAAGATGTACAGATGTAACCACAGAAATAAAGAATGCCACACAACTGTATAAGTTAAAAATGTAATTCTCTACAGCAGACATTGAAATGACAGATGCCCAGATGTAACCACAGAAATAAAGAATGCCACACAACTGTATAAGTTAAAAATGTAATTCTCTACAGCAAAGACATTGAAATGACAGATGCCCAGATGTAACCACAGAAATAAAGAATGCTGCACAACTGTATAAGTTATAAATGTAATTCTCTACAGCAAAGACATTGAAATGACAGATGCCCAGATGTAACCACAGAAATAAAGAATGCTGCACAACTGTATAAGTTACAAATGTAATTCTCTGCAGCAAAGACATTGAAATGACAAAGATGTACAGATGTAACCACAGAAATAAAGAATGCTGCACAACTGTATAAGTTAAAAATGTAATTCTCTACAGCAAAGACATTGAAATGACAAAGATGTTCAGATGTAACCACAGAAATAAAGAATGCTGCACAACTGTATAAGTTAAAAATGTAATTCTCTACAGCAAAGACATTGAAATGACAGATGCCCAGATGTAACCACAAAAATAAAGAATGCCACACAACTGTATAAGTTAAAAATGTAATTCTCTACAGCAGACATTGAAATGATAGATGCCCAGATGTAACCACAGAAATAAAGAATGCTGCACAACTGTATAAGTTAAAAATGTAATTCTCTACAGCAAAGACATTGAAATGACAGATGCCCAGATGTAACCACAGAAATAAAGAATGCCACACAACTGTATAAGTTAAAAATGTAATTCTCTACAGCAAAGACATTAAAATGACAGATGCCCAGATGTAACCACAGACATAAAGAATGCCACACAACTGTATAAGTTAAAAATGTAATTCTCTACAGCAAAGACATTAAAATGACAGATGCCCAGATGTAACCACAGAAATAAAGAATGCCACACAACTGTATAAGTTAAAAATGTAATTCTCTACAGCAGACATTGAAATGACAGATGCCCAGATGTAACCACAGAAATAAAGAATGCCACACAACTGTATAAGTTAAAAATGTAATTCTCTACAGCAGACATTGAAATGACAGATGCCCAGATGTAACCACAAAAATAAAGAATGCTGCACAACTGTATAAGTTAAAAATGTAATTCTCTACAGCAGACATTGAAATGACAGATGCCCAGATGTAACCACAGAAATAAAGAATGCTGCACAACTGTATAAGTTAAAAATGTAATTCTCTACAGCAAAGACATTGAAATGACAGATGCCCAGTTGTAACCACAGAAATAAAGAATGCCACACAACTGTATAAGTTAAAAATGTAATTCTCTACAGCAGACATTGAAATGACAGATGCCCAGATGTAACCACAAAAATAAAGAATGCCACACAACTGTATATGTTAAAAATGTATTTCTCTACAGCAAAGACATTGAAATGACAGATGCCCAGATGTAACCACAGAAATAAAGAATGCTGCACAACTGTATAAGTTAAAAAAGTAATTCTCTACAGCAAAGACATTGAAATGACAGATGCCCAGATGTAACCACAGAAATAAAGAATGCCGCACAACTGTATAAGTTAAAAATGTAATTCTCTACAGCAGACATTGAAATGACAGATGCCCAGATGTAACCACAGAAATAAAGAATGCCACACAACTGTATAAGTTAAAAATGTAATTCTCTACAGCAAAGACATTGAAATGACAGACGCCCAGATGTAACCACAGAAATAAAGAATGCTGCACAACTGTATAAGTTAAAATGTAATTCTCTACAGCAGACATTGAAATGACAGATGCCCAGATGTAACCACAGAAATAAAGAATGCCACACAACTGTATAAGTTAAAAATGTAATTCTCTACAGCAAAGACATTAAAATGACAGACGCCCAGATGTAACCACAGAAATAAAGAATGCTGCACAACTGTATAAGTTAAAAATGTAATTCTCTACAGCAAAGACATTGAAATGACAAAGATGTACAGATGTAACCACAGAAATAAAGAATGCCACACAACTGTATAAGTTAAAAATGTAATTCTCTACAGCAGACATTGAAATGACAGATGCCCAGATGTAACCACAGAAATAAAGAATGCCACACAACTGTATAAGTTAAAAATGTAATTCTCTACAGCAAAGACATTGAAATGACAGATGCCCAGATGTAACCACAGAAATAAAGAATGCTGCACAACTGTATAAGTTAAAAATGTAATTCTCTACAGCAAAGACATTGAAATGACAGATGCCCAGATGTAACCACAGAAATAAAGAATGCTGCACAACTGTATAAGTTACAAATGTAATTCTCTGCAGCAAAGACATTGAAATGACAAAGATGTACAGATGTAACCACAGAAATAAAGAATGCTGCACAACTGTATAAGTTAAAAATGTAATTCTCTACAGCAAAGACATTGAAATGACAAAGATGTTCAGATGTAACCACAGAAATAAAGAATGCTGCACAACTGTATAAGTTAAAAATGTAATTCTCTACAGCAAAGACATTGAAATGACAGATGCCCAGATGTAACCACAAAAATAAAGAATGCCACACAACTGTATAAGTTAAAAATGTAATTCTCTACAGCAGACATTGAAATGATAGATGCCCAGATGTAACCACAGAAATAAAGAATGCTGCACAACTGTATAAGTTAAAAATGTAATTCTCTACAGCAAAGACATTGAAATGACAGATGCCCAGATGTAACCACAGAAATAAAGAATGCCACACAACTGTATAAGTTAAAAATGTAATTCTCTACAGCAAAGACATTAAAATGACAGATGCCCAGATGTAACCACAGACATAAAGAATGCCACACAACTGTATAAGTTAAAAATGTAATTCTCTACAGCAAAGACATTAAAATGACAGATGCCCAGATGTAACCACAGAAATAAAGAATGCCACACAACTGTATAAGTTAAAAATGTAATTCTCTACAGCAGACATTGAAATGACAGATGCCCAGATGTAACCACAGAAATAAAGAATGCCACACAACTGTATAAGTTAAAAATGTAATTCTCTACAGCAGACATTGAAATGACAGATGCCCAGATGTAACCACAGAAATAAAGAATGCCACACAACTGTATAAGTTAAAAATGTAATTCTCTACAGCAGACATTGAAATGACAGATGCCCAGATGTAACCACAAAAATAAAGAATGCTGCACAACTGTATAAGTTAAAAATGTAATTCTCTACAGCAGACATTGAAATGACAGATGCCCAGATGTAACCACAGAAATAAAGAATGCTGCACAACTGTATAAGTTAAAAATGTAATTCTCTACAGCAAAGACATTGAAATGACAGATGCCCAGATGTAACCACAGAAATAAAGAATGCTGCACAACTGTATAAGTTAAAAATGTAATTCTCTACAGCAAAGACATTGAAATGACAGATGCCCAGATGTAACCACAGAAATAAAGAATGCCACACAACTGTATAAGTTAAAAATGTAATTCTCTACAGCAAAGACATTAAAATGACAGATGCCCAGATGTAACCACAGAAATAAAGAATGCCACACAACTGTATAAGTTAAAAATGTAATTCTCTACAGCAAAGACATTAAAATGACAGATGCCCAGATGTAACCACAGAAATAAAGAATGCCACACAACTGTATAAGTTAAAAATGTAATTCTCTACAGCAAAGACATTAAAATGACAGATGCCCAGATGTAACCACAGAAATAAAGAATGCCACACAACTGTATAAGTTAAAAATGTAATTCTCTACAGCAGACATTGAAATGACAGATGCCCAGATGTAACCACCGAAATAAAGAATGCCACACAACTGTATAAGTTAAAAATGTAATTCTCTACAGCAGACATTGAAATGACAGATGCCCAGATGTAACCACAGAAATAAAGAATGCCGTACAACTGTAGAAGTTAAAAATGTAATTCTCTACAGCAAAGACATTGAAATGGCAGATGCCCAGATGTAACCACAGTAATAAAAAATGCCACACAACTGTATAAGTTAAAAATGTAATTCTCTACAGCAAAGACATTGAAATGACAGATGCCCAGATGTAACCACAGAAATAAAGAATGCTGCACAACTGTATAAGTTAAAAATGTAATTCTCTACAGCAAAGACATTGAAATGACAAAGATGTACAGATGTAACCACAGAAATAAAAGAATGCTGCACAACTGTATAAGTTAAAAATGTAATTCTCTACAGCAAAGACATTGAAATGACAGATGCCCAGATGTAACCACAGAAATAAAGAATGCTGCACAACTGTATAAGTTAAAAATGTAATTCTCTACAGCAAAGACATTGAAATGACAGATGCCCAGATGTAACCACAAAAATAAAGAATGCCACACAACTGTATAAGTTAAAAATGTAATTCTCTACAGCAAAGACATTGAAATGACAGACGCCCAGATGTAACCACAGAAATAAAAGAATGCTGCACAACTGTATAAGTTAAAAATGTAATTCTCTACAGCAAAGACATTGAAATGACAGACGCCCAGATGTAACCACAGAAATAAAGAATACTGCACAACTGTATAAGTTAAAAATGTAATTCTCTACAGCAGACATTGAAATGACAGATGCCCAGATGTAACCACAGAAATAAAGAATGCTGCACAACTGTATAAGTTAAAAATGTAATTCTCTACAGCAAAGACATTGAAATGACAGATGCCCAGATGTAACCACAGAAATAAAGAATGCCACACAACTGTATAAGTTAAAAATGTAATTCTCTACAGCAAAGACATTAAAATGACAGACGCCCAGATGTAACCACAGAAATAAAGAATGCTGCACAACTGTATAAGTTAAAAATGTAATTCTCTACAGCAGACATTGAAATGACAGATGCCCAGATGTAACCACAGAAATAAAGAATGCTGCACAACTGTATAAGTTAAAAATGTAATTCTCTACAGCAAAGACATTGAAATGATAGATGCCCAGATGTAACCACAGAAATAAAGAATGCTGCACAACTGTATAAGTTAAAAATGTAATTCTCTACAGCAAAGACATTGAAATGACAGATGCCCAGATGTAACCACAGAAATAAAGAATGCCACACAACTGTATAAGTTAAAAATGTAATTCTCTACAGCAGACATTGAAATGAGAGATGCCCAGATGTAACCACAAAAATAAAGAATGCCACACAACTGTATAAGTTAAAAATGTAATTCTCTACAGCAGACATTGAAATGACAGATGCCCAGATGTAACCACAGAAATAAAGAATGCTGCACAACTGTATAAGTTAAAAATGTAATTCTCTACAGCAAAGACATTGAAATGACAGATGCTGCACAACTGTATAAGTTAAAAATGTAATTCTCTACAGCAAAGACATTGAAATGACAGATGCCCAGATGTAACCACAGAAATAAAGAATGCTGCACAACTGTACAAGTTAAAAATGTAATTCTCTACAGCAAAGACATTGAAATGACAGATGTCCAGATGTAACCACAGAAATAAAGAATGCTGCACAACTGTATAAGTTAAAAATGTAATTCTCTACAGCAAAGACATTGAAATGACAGATGCCCAGATGTAACCACAGAAATAAAGAATGCCACACAACTGTATAAGTTAAAAATGTAATTCTCTACAGCAAAGACATTGAAATGACAGATGCCCAGATGTAACCACAGAAATAAAGAATGCTGCACAACTGTATAAGTTAAAAATGTAATTCTCTACAGCAGACATTGAAATGACAGATGCCCAGATGTAACCACAGAAATAAAGAATGCTGCACAACTGTATAAGTTAAAAATGTAATTCTCTACAGCAAAGACATTGAAATGACAGATGCCCAGATGTAACCACAAAAATAAAGAATGCCACACAACTGTATAAGTTAAAAATGTAATTCTCTACAGCAAAGACATTGAAATGACAGACGCCCAAATGTAACCACAGAAATAAAAGAATGCTGCACAACTGTATAAGTTAAAAATGTAATTCTCTACAGCAAAGACATTGAAATGACAGACGCCCAGATGTAACCACAGAAATAAAGAATACTGCACAACTGTATAAGTTAAAAATGTAATTCTCTACAGCAGACATTGAAATGACAGATGCCCAGATGTAACCACAGAAATAAAGAATGCTGCACAACTGTATAAGTTAAAAATGTAATTCTCTACAGCAAAGACATTGAAATGACAGATGCCCAGATGTAACCACAGAAATAAAGAATGCTGCACAACTGTATAAGTTAAAAATGTAATTCTCTACAGCAAAGACATTGAAATGACAGATGCCCAGATGTAACCACAGAAATAAAGAATGCCACACAACTGTATAAGTTAAAAATGTAATTCTCTACAGCAAAGACATTAAAATGACAGACACCCAGATGTAACCACAGAAATAAAGAATGCTGCACAACTGTATAAGTTAAAAATGTAATTCTCTACAGCAGACATTGAAATGACAGATGCCCAGATGTAACCACAGAAATAAAGAATGCTGCACAACTGTATAAGTTAAAAATGTAATTCTCTACAGCAAAGACATTGAAATGATAGATGCCCAGATGTAACCACAGAAATAAAGAATGCTGCACAACTGTATAAGTTAAAAATGTAATTCTCTACAGCAAAGACATTGAAATGACAGATGCCCAGATGTAACCACAGAAATAAAGAATGCCACACAACTGTATAAGTTAAAAATGTAATTCTCTACAGCAGACATTGAAATGAGAGATGCCCAGATGTAACCACAAAAATAAAGAATGCCACACAACTGTATAAGTTAAAAATGTAATTCTCTACAGCAGACATTGAAATGACAGATGCCCAGATGTAACCACAGAAATAAAGAATGCTGCACAACTGTATAAGTTAAAAATGTAATTCTCTACAGCAAAGACATTGAAATGACAGATGCTGCACAACTGTATAAGTTAAAAATGTAATTCTCTACAGCAAAGACATTGAAATGACAGATGCCCAGATGTAACCACAGAAATAAAGAATGCTGCACAACTGTACAAGTTAAAAATGTAATTCTCTACAGCAAAGACATTGAAATGACAGATGTCCAGATGTAACCACAGAAATAAAGAATGCTGCACAACTGTATAAGTTAAAAATGTAATTCTCTACAGCAAAGACATTGAAATGACAGATGCCCAGATGTAACCACAGAAATAAAGAATGCCACACAACTGTATAAGTTAAAAATGTAATTCTCTACAGCAAAGACATTGAAATGACAGATGCCCAGATGTAACCACAGAAATAAAGAATGCTGCACAACTGTATAAGTTAAAAATGTAATTCTCTACAGCAGACATTGAAATGACAGATGCCCAGATGTAACCACAGAAATAAAGAATGCTGCACAACTGTATAAGTTAAAAATGTAATTCTCTACAGCAGACATTGAAATGACAGATGCCCAGATGTAACCACAGAAATAAAGAATGCTGCACAACTGTATAAGTTAAAAATGTAATTCTCTACAGCAAAGACATTGAAATGACAGATGCCCAGATGTAACCACAGAAATAAAGAATGCCACACAACTGTATAAGTTAAAAATGTAATTCTCTACAGCAAAGACATTGAAATGACAGATGCCCAGATGTAACCACAGAAATAAAGAATGCTGCACAACTGTATAAGTTAAAAATGTAATTCTCTACAGCAGACATTGAAATGACAGATGCCCAGATGTAACCACAGAAATAAAGAATGCTGCACAACTGTATAAGTTAAAAATGTAATTCTCTACAGCAAAGACATTGAAATGACAGATGCCCAGATGTAACCACAAAAATAAAGAATGCCACACAACTGTATAAGTTAAAAATGTAATTCTCTACAGCAAAGACATTGAAATGACAGACGCCCAAATGTAACCACAGAAATAAAAGAATGCTGCACAACTGTATAAGTTAAAAATGTAATTCTCTACAGCAAAGACATTGAAATGACAGACGCCCAGATGTAACCACAGAAATAAAGAATACTGCACAACTGTATAAGTTAAAAATGTAATTCTCTACAGCAGACATTGAAATGACAGATGCCCAGATGTAACCACAGAAATAAAGAATGCTGCACAACTGTATAAGTTAAAAATGTAATTCTCTACAGCAAAGACATTGAAATGACAGATGCCCAGATGTAACCACAGAAATAAAGAATGCTGCACAACTGTATAAGTTAAAAATGTAATTCTCTACAGCAAAGACATTGAAATGACAGATGCCCAGATGTAACCACAGAAATAAAGAATGCCACACAACTGTATAAGTTAAAAATGTAATTCTCTACAGCAAAGACATTAAAATGACAGACACCCAGATGTAACCACAGAAATAAAGAATGCTGCACAACTGTATAAGTTAAAAATGTAATTCTCTACAGCAGACATTGAAATGACAGATGCCCAGATGTAACCACAGAAATAAAGAATGCTGCACAACTGTATAAGTTAAAAATGTAATTCTCTACAGCAAAGACATTGAAATGATAGATGCCCAGATGTAACCACAGAAATAAAGAATGCTGCACAACTGTATAAGTTAAAAATGTAATTCTCTACAGCAAAGACATTGAAATGACAGATGCCCAGATGTAACCACAGAAATAAAGAATGCCACACAACTGTATAAGTTAAAAATGTAATTCTCTACAGCAGACATTGAAATGACAGATGCCCAGATGTAACCACAAAAATAAAGAATGCCACACAACTGTATAAGTTAAAAATGTAATTCTCTACAGCAGACATTGAAATGACAGATGCCCAGATGTAACCACAGAAATAAAGAATGCTGCACAACTGTATAAGTTAAAAATGTAATTCTCTACAGCAAAGACATTGAAATGACAGATGCTGCACAACTGTATAAGTTAAAAATGTAATTCTCTACAGCAAAGACATTGAAATGACAGATGCCCAGATGTAACCACAGAAATAAAGAATGCTGCACAACTGTACAAGTTAAAAATGTAATTCTCTACAGCAAAGACATTGAAATGACAGATGTCCAGATGTAACCACAGAAATAAAGAATGCTGCACAACTGTATAAGTTAAAAATGTAATTCTCTACAGCAAAGACATTGAAATGACAGATGCCCAGATGTAACCACAGAAATAAAGAATGCCACACAACTGTATAAGTTAAAAATGTAATTCTCTACAGCAAAGACATTGAAATGACAGATGCCCAGATGTAACCACAGAAATAAAGAATGCTGCACAACTGTATAAGTTAAAAATGTAATTCTCTACAGCAGACATTGAAATGACAGATGCCCAGATGTAACCACAGAAATAAAGAATGCTGCACAACTGTATAAGTTAAAAATGTAATTCTCTACAGCAAAGACATTGAAATGACAGATGCCCAGATGTAACCACAGAAATAAAGAATGCCACACAACTGTATAAGTTAAAAATGTAATTCTCTACAGCAAAGACATTGAAATGACAGATGCCCAGATGTAACCACAGAAATAAAAAGTTAAAAATGTAATTCTCTACAGCAGACATTGAAATGACAGATGCCCAGATGTAACCACAGAAATAAAGAATGCCGCACAACTGCAGACACTCATTTATGATACGAGTTATGCTCATTATTGATTTTGATTTTTTTGGGTGTTTAACGCCACTTTCAGCAATATTTCAGCTATATCATGGCGACCAGTTTTAGTGGTGGAAAAAGTCGGAGATAACCACTGACCATGAGCAAGCAACTGGTAAACTTTTATCACTTTTGGCTGCGAGTCGAGTGCACCCTTTTTTGTAATTTACAAAGCCGGGCGCGAACCCATGCCATATTGGTGATAGGCTTGTATGAGTTGTTAGGTAATCCAACTACCTAACTCATTGAGCCACCCGGGCCCCCTCATTATTGAAGACCCTACAGTGACTATGAAATGTAGAACAGCAATAAAAGCACTTTTCCTTTAATTTGTGTCTAACATCCATATCTTTTCTCAATCCTTTTGTCAATAATACATCAAGTAATAGTAAACATCCACTACTCCAGTAGTTGTATGATGAAGTTGACACAATGGTGACAACAGGCCTCTACATTAACATATTTTTCAACTTGTCCCTTCGGACAACTAACTAAAAAAAGTACTTGTCCGACTCAATCTTTTAGTTGTCCGAAAAAATTACAAAAACTAGAGAATAATTATCCAGGACTGCCACTACTTTCAAATTAGAGGGAGAAGTGACTTCTCTTTCAGAGAGCTCACAGGGAGAAGTGGGAGACAACAGAGAGAAGTGGGGAGACTTCTGGGAGAAGTCAATTGCGATTAATAGAAACATTGTTTCGCTACCCCTCTGACGTTGCCCTGCCCAAATTTAGTAAATAGTTAAAGCTGCCTGAACTGATTTATGTCACATTTTTATATCTGTCTACCTTGATTGGAGTCTTGATTACCAGTGATTTTTATATCGTATTTGTGTTATATAAATCCTTGTTTCTGGTTAAAAAAAAATATACCTAGATACTATATATACCAGTATCTTAAGTATTTTTTTTTACCAGAAACAAGTGCCTGTGATATAAATAAAGCAAAGTATTTTATTTAAATTCACAGAGAAATAAAAATTTTAGTGGATCTTTTCAACCAGGTCAGGAAAAAGCTTGTAATATTTGTCCATTTCAAAGGTTTTAATATTTCCCAAAAGCATAAATCAAGTCCTCTATCGTATTTTGCACAAAAGACAAGTTTAAATTTGGCACCAAATTGATATCCGATAATTTTTACGTGTCCATTCCAGAGTGATTCGTGTCCATTCCAGAGTGATTCGTTCATTAAAGCATTTCTGAGATTGCGACTTTAATTTCGTCAATGTCCTTGAACTTCATCAAAGCATGGAGGAACGATAAATGATACAATAAAAGAGTTTTGATCTGGCATTTCACTTTAGTTTTAATCAAAATAAATTATGGACAAATTGGAGATCAAACGGCTCTTTTATACAATAAACCCAGTATTTTAATACCAGTGGAAATAGATTTGTCCGTCGTACCGGCACGTTTGGGAATCTCTGATTTTTTCACTTGTCCCGTCGGACAACCGTAATACAAGATCTACTTGTCCGACGTCAGTTTTCACTGGTATCGGACAAACGTTAATGTCGAGGCCTGGACAATAAAATATAAAGAGTTCATAATTTCCACTGTTGCAGTCACTGGATCATCATCATAAATGTTGGCATAATGAAACCTATAAAGTCAAATTCCTTTAAAAAGGAGCTCTCTTGTCGTGTAATAGCAATCATGTTCACCTCAATTGCAATATCAAGGGAAATATCCCCTGTTGGGTTACCACAAAGATTATTAAATTATATCCCTGATATATGTCGGGTTACCACAAAGATTATTAAATTATATCCCCGATATATGTCGGGTTACCACAAAGATTATTAAATTATATCCCTGATATATGTTGGGTTACCACAAAGATTATTAAATTATATCCCTGATATATGTCGGGTTACCACAAAGATTATTAAATTATATCCCCGATATATGTCGGGTTACCACAAAGATTATTAAATTATATCCCTGATATATGTCGGGTTACCACAAAGATTATTAAATTATATCCCCGATATATGTCGGGTTACCACAAAGATTATTAAATTATATCCCTGATATATGTCGGGTTACCACAAAGATTATTAAATTATATCCCTGATATATGTCGGGTTACCACAAAGATTATTAAATTATATCCCTGATATATGTCGGGTTACCACAAAGATTATTAAATTATATCCCCGATATATGTCGGGTTACCACAAAGATTATTAAATTATATCCCTGATATATGTCGGGTTACCACAAAGATTATTAAATTATATCCCTGATATATGTCGGGTTACCACAGATTATTAAATTATATCCCTGATATATGTCGGGTTACCACAAATGATATATGTCGGGTTACCACAAAGATTATTAAATTATATCCCCGATATATGTCGGGTTACCACAAAGATTATTAAATTATATCCCCGATATATGTCGGGTTACCACAAAGATTATTAAATTATATCCCCGATATATGTCGGGTTACCACAAAGATTATTAAATTATATCCCTGATATATGTCGGGTTACCACAAAGATTATTAAATTATATCCCTGATATATGTCGGGTTACCACAAAGATTATTAAATTATATCCCTGATATATGTCGGGTTACCACAAAGATTATTAAATTATATCCCCGATATATGTCGGGTTACCACAAAGATTATTAAATTATATCCCTGATATATGTCGGGTTACCACAAAAATTATATCCCTGATATATGTCGGGTTACCACAAAGATTATTAAATTATATCCCTGATATATGTCGGGTTACCACAAAGATTATTAAATTATATCCCTGATATATGTCGGGTTACCACAAAGATTATTAAATTATATCCCTGATATATGTCGGGTTACCACAAAGATTATTAAATTATATCCCCGATATATGTCGGGTTACCACAAAGATTATTAAATTATATCCCCGATATATGTCGGGTTACCACAAAGATTATTAAATTATATCCCTCATATATGTCGGGTTACCACAAAGATTATTAAATTATATCCCTGATATATGTCGGGTTACCACAAAGATTATTAAATTATATCCCAGATATATGTCGGGTTACCACAAAGATTATTAAATTATATCCCCGATATATGTCGGGTTACCACAAAGATTATTAAATTATATCCCCGATATATGTCGGGTTACCACAAAGATTATTAAATTATATCCCTGATATATGTCGGGTTACCACAAAGATTATTAAATTATATCCCTGATATATGTCGGGTTACCACAAAGATTATTAAATTATATCCCTGATATATGTCGGGTTACCACAAAGATTATTAAATTATATCCCCGATATATGTCGGGTTACCACAAAGATTATTAAATTATATCCCCGATATATGTCGGGTTACCACAAAGATTATTAAATTATATCCCTGATATATGTCGGGTTACCACAAAGATTATTAAATTATATCCCTGATATATGTCGGGTTACCACAGATTATTAAATTATATCCCTGATATATGTCGGGTTACCACAAAGATTATTAAATTATATCCCTGATATATGTCGGGTTACCACAAAGATTATTAAATTATATCCCTGATATATGTCGGGTTACCACAGATTATTAAATTATATCCCTGATATATGTCGGGTTACCACAAAGATTATTAAATTATATCCCTGATATATGTCGGGTTACCACAAAGATCATTAAATTATATCCCTGATATATGTCGGGTTACCACAGATTATTAAATTATATCCCTGATATATGTCGGGTTACCACAAAGATTATTAAATTATATCCCTGATATATGTCGGGTTACCACAAAGATTATTAAATTATATCCCTGATATATGTCGGGTTACCACAAAGATTATTAAATTATATCCCTGATATATGTCGGGTTACCACAGATTATTAAATTATATCCCTGATATATGTCGGGTTACCACAAAGATTATTAAATTATATCCCTGATATATGTCGGGTTACCACAAAGATTATTAAATTATATCCCTGATATATGTCGGGTTACCACAAAGATTATTAAATTATATCCCTGATATATGTCGGGTTACCACAAAGATTATTAAATTATATCCCCGATATATGTCGGGTTACCACAAAGATTATTAAATTATATCCCTGATATATGTCGGGTTACCACAAAGATTATTAAATTATATCCCTGATATATGTCGGGTTACCACAGATTATTAAATTATATCCCTGATATATGTCGGGTTACCACAAAGATTATTAAATTATATCCCTGATATATGTCGGGTTACCACAAAGATTATTAAATTATATCCCTGATATATGTCGGGTTACCACAGATTATTAAATTATATCCCTGATATATGTCGGGTTACCACATAGATTATTAAATTATATCCCTGATATATGTCGGGTTACCACAAAGATTATTAAATTATATCCCTGATATATGTCGGGTTACCACAAAGATTATTAAATTATATCCCTGATATATGTCGGGTTACCACAGATTATTAAATTATATCCCTGATATATGTCGGGTTACCACAAAGATTATTAAATTATATCCCTGATATATGTCGGGTTACCACAAAGATTATTAAATTATATCCCTGATATATGTCGGGTTACCACAAAGATTATTAAATTATATCCCTGATATATGTCGGGTTACCACAAAGATTATTAAATTATATCCCCGATATATGTCGGGTTACCACAAAGATTATTAAATTATATCCCCGATATATGTCGGGTTACCACAAAGATTATTAAATTATATCCCCGATATATGTCGGGTTACCACAAAGATTATTAAATTATATCCCTGATATATGTCGGGTTACCACAAAGATTATTAAATTATATCCCTGATATATGTCGGGTTACCACAAAGATTATTAAATTATATCCCTGATATATGTCGGGTTACCACAAAGATTATTAAATTATATCCCCGATATATGTCGGGTTACCACAAAGATTATTAAATTATATCCCTGATATATGTCGGGTTACCACAAAAATTATATCCCTGATATATGTCGGGTTACCACAAAGATTATTAAATTATATCCCTGATATATGTCGGGTTACCACAAAGATTATTAAATTATATCCCTGATATATGTCGGGTTACCACAAAGATTATTAAATTATATCCCTGATATATGTCGGGTTACCACAAAGATTATTAAATTATATCCCGATATATGTCGGGTTACCACAAAGATTATTAAATTATATCCCCGATATATGTCGGGTTACCACAAAGATTATTAAATTATATCCCTCATATATGTCGGGTTACCACAAAGATTATTAAATTATATCCCTGATATATGTCGGGTTACCACAAAGATTATTAAATTATATCCCCGATATATGTCGGGTTACCACAAAGATTATTAAATTATATCCCCGATATATGTCGGGTTACCACAAAGATTATTAAATTATATCCCTCATATATGTCGGGTTACCACAAAGATTATTAAATTATATCCCTGATATATGTCGGGTTACCACAAAGATTATTAAATTATATCCCCGATATATGTCGGGTTACCACAAAGATTATTAAATTATATCCCCGATATATGTCGGGTTACCACAAAGATTATTAAATTATATCCCCGATATATGTCGGGTTACCACAAAGATTATTAAATTATATCCCTGATATATGTCGGGTTACCACAAAGATTATTAAATTATATCCCTGATATATGTCGGGTTACCACAAAGATTATTAAATTATATCCCTGATATATGTCGGGTTACCACAGATTATTAAATTATATCCCTGATATATGTCGGGTTACCACAAAGATTATTAAATTATATCCCTGATATATGTCGGGTTACCACAAAGATTATTAAATTATATCCCTGATATATGTCGGGTTACCACAAAGATTATTAAATTATATCCCTGATATATGTCGGGTTACCACAGATTATTAAATTATATCCCTGATATATGTCGGGTTACCACAAAGATTATTAAATTATATCCCTGATATATGTCGGGTTACCACAAAGATTATTAAATTATATCCCTGATATATGTCGGGTTACCACAGATTATTAAATTATATCCCTGATATATGTCGGGTTACCACAAAGATTATTAAATTATATCCCCGATATATGTCGGGTTACCACAAAGATTATTAAATTATATCCCCGATATATGTCGGGTTACCACAAAGATTATTAAATTATATCCCCGATATATGTCGGGTTACCACAAAGATTATTAAATTATATCCCTGATATATGTCGGGTTACCACAAAGATTATTAAATTATATCCCTGATATATGTCGGGTTACCACAAAGATTATTGAATTATATCCCTGATATATGTCGGGTTACCACAAAGATTATTAAATTATATCCCCGATATATGTCGGGTTACCACAAAGATTATTAAATTATATCCCCGATATATGTCGGGTTACCACAAAGATTATTAAATTATATCCCTGATATATGTCGGGTTACCACAAAGATTATTAAATTATATCCCTGATATATGTCGGGTTACCACAAAGATTATTAAATTATATCCCTGATATATGTCGGGTTACCACAAAGATTATTAAATTATATCCCCGATATATGTCGGGTTACCACAAAGATTATTAAATTATATCCCCGATATATGTCGGGTTACCACAAAGATTATTAAATTATATCCCTGATATATGTCGGGTTACCACAAAGATTATTAAATTATATCCCTGATATATGTCGGGTTACCACAAAGATTATTAAATTATATCCCTGATATATGTCGGGTTACCACAAAGATTATTAAATTATATCCCGATATATGTCGGGTTACCACAAAGATTATTAAATTATATCCCTGATATATGTCGGGTTACCACAAAAATTATATCCCTGATATATGTCGGGTTACCACAAAGATTATTAAATTATATCCCTGATATATGTCGGGTTACCACAAAGATTATTAAATTATATCCCTGATATATGTCGGGTTACCACAAAGATTATTAAATTATATCCCTGATATATGTCGGGTTACCACAAAGATTATTAAATTATATCCCTGATATATGTCGGGTTACCACAAAGATTATTAAATTATATCCCGATATATGTCGGGTTACCACAAAGATTATTAAATTATATCCCCGATATATGTCGGGTTACCACAAAGATTATTAAATTATATCCCTGATATATGTCGGGTTACCACAAAGATTATTAAATTATATCCCCGATATATGTCGGGTTACCACAAAGATTATTAAATTATATCCCCGATATATGTCGGTTTACCACAAAGATTATTAAATTATATCCCTGATATATGTCGGGTTACCACAAAGATTATTAAATTATATCCCTGATATATGTCGGGTTACCACAAAGATTATTAAATTATATCCCCAATATATGTCGGGTTACCACAAAGATTATTAAATTATATCCCTGATATATGTCGGGTTACCACAAAGATTATTAAATTATATCCCCGATATATGTCGGGTTACCACAAAGATTATTAATTTATATCCCCGATATATGTCGGGTTACCACAAAGATTATTAAATTATATCCCCGATATATGTCGGGTTACCACAAAGATTATTAAATTATATCCCTGATATATGTCGGGTTACCACAAAGATTATTAAATTATATCCCTGATATATGTCGGGTTACCACAAAGATTATTAAATTATATCCCTGATATATGTCGGGTTACCACAAAGATTATTAAATTATATCCCCGATATATGTCGGGTTACCACAAAGATTATTAAATTATATCCCCGATATATGTCGGGTTACCACAAAGATTATTAAATTATATCCCCGATATATGTCGGGTTACCACAAAGATTATTAAATTATATCCCTGATATATGTCGGGTTACCACAAAGATTATTAAATTATATCCCTGATATATGTCGGGTTACCACAAAGATTATTAAATTATATCCCTGATATATGTCGGGTTACCACAAAGATTATTAAATTATATCCCCGATATATGTCGGGTTACCACAAAGATTATTAAATTATATCCCTGATATATGTCGGGTTACCACAAAAATTATATCCCTGATATATGTCGGGTTACCACAAAGATTATTAAATTATATCCCTGATATATGTCGGGTTACCACAAAGATTATTAAATTATATCCCTGATATATGTCGGGTTACCACAAAGATTATTAAATTATATCCCTGATATATGTTGGGTTACCACAAAGATTATTAAATTATATCCCGATATATGTCGGGTTACCACAAAGATTATTAAATTATATCCCCGATATATGTCGGGTTACCACAAAGATTATTAAATTATATCCCTGATATATGTCGGGTTACCACAAAGATTATTAAATTATATCCCTGATATATGTCGGGTTACCACAAAGATTATTAAATTATATCCCTGATATATGTCGGGTTACCACAAAGATTATTAAATTATATCCCCGATATATGTCGGGTTACCACAAAGATTATTAAATTATATCCCTGATATATGTCGGGTTACCACAAAGATTATTAAATTATATCCCTGATATATGTCGGGTTACCACAAAGATTATTAAATTATATCCCTGATATATGTCGGGTTACCACAAAGATTATTAAATTATATCCCTGATATATGTCGGGTTACCACAAAGATTATTAAATTATATCCCTGATATATGTCGGGTTACCACAAAGATTATTAAATTATATCCCTGATATATGTCGGGTTACCACAAAGATTATTAAATTATATCCCTGATATATGTCGGGTTACCACAAAGATTATTAAATTATATCCCTGATATATGTCGGGTTACCACAAAGATTATTAAATTATATCCCTGATATATGTCGGGTTACCACAAAGATTATTAAATTATATCCCTGATATATGTCGGGTTACCACAAAGATTATTAAATTATATCCCTGATATATGTCGGGTTACCACAAAGATTATTAAATTATATCCCTGATATATGTCGGGTTACCACAAAGATTATTAAATTATATCCCTGATATATGTCGGGTTACCACAAAGATTATTAAATTATATCCCTGATATATGTCGGGTTACCACAAAGATTATTAAATTATATCCCTGATATATGTCGGGTTACCACAAAGATTATTAAATTATATCCCTGATATATGTCGGGTTACCACAAAGATTATTAAATTATATCCCTGATATATGTCGGGTTACCACAAAGATTATTAAATTATATCCCTGATATATGTCGGGTTACCACAAGATTATTAAATTATATCCCTGATATATGTCGGGTTACCACAAAGATTATTAAATTATATCCCTGATATATGTCGGGTTACCACAAAGATTATTAAATTATATCCCTGATATATGTCGGGTTACCACAAAGATTATTAAATTATATCCCTGATATATGTCGGGTTACCACAAAGATTATTAAATTATATCCCTGATATATGTCGGGTTACCACAAAGATTATTAAATTATATCCCTGATATATGTCGGGTTACCACAAAGATTATTAAATTATATCCCTGATATATGTCGGGTTACCACAAGATTATTAAATTATATCCCTGATATATGTCGGGTTACCACAAAGATTATTAAATTATATCCCTGATATATGTCGGGTTACCACAAAGATTATTAAATTATATCCCCTGATATATGTCGGGTTACCACAAAGATTATTAAATTATATCCCTGATATATGTCGGGTTACCACAAAGATTATTAAATTATATCCCTGATATATGTCGGGTTACCACAAAGATTATTAAATTATATCCCTGATATATGTCGGGTTACCACAAAGATTATTAAATTATATCCCTGATATATGTCGGGTTACCACAAAGATTATTAAATTATATCCCTGATATATGTCGGGTTACCACAAAGATTATTAAATTATATCCCTGATATATGTCGGGTTACCACAAAGATTATTAAATTATATCCCTGATATATGTCGGGTTACCACAAAGATTATTAAATTATATCCCTGATATATGTCGGGTTACCACAAAGATTATTAAATTATATCCCTGATATATGTCGGGTTACCACAAGATTATTAATTATATCCCTGATATATGTCGGGTTACCACAAAGATTATTAAATTATATCCCTGATATATGTCGAGTTACCACAAAGATTATTAAATTATATCCCTGATATATGTCGGGTTACCACAAAGATTATTAAATATATCCCTGATATATGTCGGGTTACCACAAAGATTATTAAATTATATCCCTGATATATGTCGGGTTACCACAAAGATTATTAAATTATATCCCGAATATATGTCGGGTTACCACAAAGATTATTAAATTATATCCCTGATATATGTCGGGTTACCACAAAAATTATATCCCTGATATATGTCCCTGATATATGTCGGGTTACCACAAAGATTATTAAATTATATCCCTGATATATGTCGGGTTACCACAAAGATTATTAAATTATATCCCTGATATATGTCGGGTTACCACAAAGATTATTAAATTATATCCCTGATATATGTCGGGTTACCACAAAGATTATTAAATTATATCCCCTGATATATGTCGGGTTACCACAAAGATTATTAAATTATATCCCCGATATATGTCGGGTTACCACAAAGATTATTAAATTATATCCCTGATATATGTCGGGTTACCACAAAGATTATTAAATTATATCCCTGATATATGTCGGGTTACCACAAAGATTATTAAATTATATCCCTGATATATGTCGGGTTACCACAAAGATTATTAAATTATATCCCTGATATATGTCGGGTTACCACAAAGATTATTAAATTATATCCCTGATATATGTCGGGTTACCACAAAGATTATTAAATTATATCCCCTGATATATGTCGGGTTACCACAAAGATTATTAAATTATATCCCTGATATATGTCGGGTTACCACAAAGATTATTAAATTATATCCCTGATATATGTCGGGTTACCACAAAGATTATTAAATTATATCCCTGATATATGTCGGGTTACCACAAAGATTATTAAATTATATCCCTGATATATGTCGGGTTACCACAAAGATTATTAAATTATATCCCTGATATATGTCGGGTTACCACAAAGATTATTAAATTATATCCCTGATATATGTCGGGTTACCACAAAGATTATTAAATTATATCCCTGATATATGTCGGGTTACCACAAAGATTATTAAATTATATCCCCTGATATATGTCGGGTTACCACAAAGATTATTAAATTATATCCCTGATATATGTCGGGTTACCACAAAGATTATTAAATTATATCCCTGATATATGTCGGGTTACCACAAAGATTATTAAATTATATCCCTGATATATGTCGGGTTACCACAAAGATTATTAAATTATATCCCTGATATATGTCGGGTTACCACAAAGATTATTAAATTATATCCCTGATATATGTCGGGTTACCACAAAGATTATTAAATTATATCCCTGATATATGTCGGGTTACCACAAAGATTATTAAATTATATCCCTGATATATGTCGGGTTACCACAAAGATTATTAAATTATATCCCTGATATATGTCGGGTTACCACAAAGATTATTAAATTATATCCCTGATATATGTCGGGTTACCACAAAGATTATTAAATTATATCCCTGATATATGTCGGGTTACCACAAAGATTATTAAATTATATCCCTGATATATGTCGGGTTACCACAAAGATTATTAAATTATATCCCCGATATATGTCGGGTTACCACAAAGATTATTAAATTATATCCCTGATATATGTCGGGTTACCACAAAGATTATTAAATTATATCCCTGATATATGTC